>PVJA010023380.1:0-33033 GCA_004027025.1 Myocastor coypus | reverse complement strand
TCTCTCTCTCTCTCTCTCTCTCTCTCTCTCTCTCTCTCTCTCTGTCCCTCTTTCTCTCTCCTTACCTGGAATTAAGCTCAGGACGTTGTACTTCCCAGACAGACACTGGGCCATTGAGCTATATGCGTGATTCAGAAAACAGGTTTAGGGGCAGAGGTTGTGCTCTTAGACTTTCAAGTCAACTGCTCTAATATGCCAATCTGCTTCAGTTCAGTAGTCCATGGTTGCTTTCAGAAACTTGACTCTAAAGAGCATGGATATTTGAATAAGTATCTTATTTAAAAAAAAATCTTTAATTTATTTATTAACTTGGTACAGCTCACTACATAGCTTAGATTCACAGTGATCCTCTTGTCTCAGCCTCCCCAGCACTGGAATTACAGGCATGTGCCACCACGCCTGGTTTTGGTGGCTGCCATGCCTTGCCAGGGTTTTCACATTCCATGTAGTACCAGGATTAGTTTTTAAACGAGGAAAACATTATTCAACTTCCAGTTTCAGCAACAAACTGGGTGAGAGTATGGGGGCAAGTAAATAACTTCCAGGGCTCCAAGGAGTTGTAGTTACTTAATGAAGAAAGGTACATGCTAATTGAGGCCAAAGAGAATTCAACTGCAGTAAATCTGAGCAACCAAGCAAAACGAAACAGCGATTGCCAAGGTATCAGGACAAACTCTGTCTACTCATCAAGGAATGAGTCCAGTAACATCCGGTGACCTGTATGGATAATTATTTTCCTAACATTGAAGAAACCTGCAAAATGTGAGCAAGATCATGACTGTTCTGTCAATGTCTTGGACAGAATATTTCATTTTGCTTCAATTGTCTGAGTTTATCAGTCTCCACCCCTGCTACACTTCAAACTTCCTCTACACTGTCTGGCCATCAACCAGGCAACTCAGTAAGCAACGTTCTTTTCCCTTTGTGTTTTCATTTTCTCTTCAAGTGTGCAAGCATACAGTCCTGAGGAACGTTAACCTGAATACCAAGCATTATCTAAATTGATCACTGAGGCTTCAGCGTTTTGTCAATTGGTCACTGGGAATTGATTACGAAGACAGTTTGGGGATTTTTGTCTTAACTGGGACCCATTTTCTTCAATGGAATTAGAAATTTAAATCTGTCACACTGAAATTTTCCCTAACATTTGAGATTTTCACCACACTACTGAAAACAAGAATAATCAGTATTCAGTGGAGGATGAATGAATTGTGGGTAAGACTGGAAGCAGAAACGTTGCTTAAGGAACTATGCAAATAAAACAGAAGCCATAATCATTTCTATAGTTTTATATTCTGTAATCTTGCTGCAAAAGGAGAAACTTCACAAAAATTCATCGAGCTACACTTAGAGTTTTAATATCTTAAGGACTGTGAATAATATTATCACTGACTCTGCCATCAATTCATAATGTATTCTGACACCTACAGTAGAATTTAACTAATATTCAAGGTATTACAAAAAATAATTGATATTAACATGCCAAAATATGTGATTTTTAAATAGAGGAGGCTAATTAATCTAAGTTCATTTTTACTTTGACATAACATTAAAATTCATCAACTGTAACTGTCTGTGAGATATTTAGGAAGATTTGAAGGAGTTAAAGAAATAAAAGCAATGCCAGGCATGGTGGTGAATGCCTGTAATCCCAGCATGGGGTGGCTGAGGCAGGAAGATTGTTGCAAGTTTGAGACTAGGCATGGATGCAAAGTGAGCTCAAGGATAGCCTGAGCTGTATAGTGAGACTCTGTCTCAGAGAGACAAACAAAAAAGAAAAGAGCAGAAATAAAAGCAGAGGATGCATGTACACCGATGTTTACAGCACTAAAATGCATGATAGCTAAATCCTAGAAGTAGCCTATATGTCCATCAGTGAGGGAATGGACAAGAATTGAGGCCCTTGCACACAACAGAGTTCTGCTTTGCATAAAAAAGCTAGATTTGCTTTATCTGTGGGAAAATGGATGCAGCTTGAGACCACAGTGTTAAGGGAAATGTTAGACATGCGAAATTAAATAGGATATGCTTTCTCTTAAATGAGGAAAATTATAGACAGCAAATTAAAGATTGACTAAGAGGCAAGGGAGCTAGATCATTTTCAGGTGGCGAAAAGGAGAGTAAGAGCTTGAGAGAAGGGGGAATGAGGAAAGGATGATGGAAGGGTGGCCGCGTTCTACCTCTCCACATGGAGTGCAGGAATCACATACTGCCAAATGCATTAATAACAAATTCACCAATAAAGCAAAAGCAGGGCCAGTGAAGCAGCTCAGCAGACTAAGCACCTGCTTAGGCAAGCACAGGGCCCGGGGTTTGATCCCTGCCTATACATCCTGCACCCATCCCACCCTAGGACGGACTAGGAGAAGGAGACTGGGCGCGCTGGTGCAGGCCTGTAATCCCAGAGCTGAGGAGGCTCTAAACAGGAGGACCACTGAGTCTGAGCTGTGTAGCAAGACTCTATATCAAATACATAAAAAACAAAGGAAAAAAAGATGAGGAAAAGAATGTAAAAGAGCTAAGGTATGTTATGTGTGTGCAGCCACTGGCCATAGTGAATGTGAACATTAGGTATTGCAAACCAAATAAATTTAATGTGATAGTTTCTCAACCTAGGATTAACAAATCCAATGATCAGTTTCTATCTTTGCATCTTTATTCAATAAATCAAGTAACAAAACAAATTATAAAATGCTACCTACGTAGGGAAAGTAATTTCATGCTCAAATCTTCTAAACATTGAATTGTTTCATTGTTGTTATAAATACTCAGTGTTAACGAGGTTGGTAACTTTCACTGAGTCTGGGGCATTGGCTTTTAAAAGTATGACAATCAATAATAGGATTGTCAGCTGGGAGATGACAATAAGTTCTTGTGTTGGTCAGCTTTCTGCTGTTGGAATAAAATACAGTAAAACCTTGATTTGTGAGCATAATTCATTGCAGGAACATGCTCATAATACAGAACACTTGTATATCAAAGTGAATTCCTCTACAAAAAGTAATGGAAACTCAGATGATTCATTTCACAAACCTAAAATTATTCATATAAAAAGATTTACGGTACTGTAAGAGAACAAAAACTAATAAAGAAAATACAAAATATTAAGAAAGAAGCAAATTAACCTGCACTTACTTTTGAAAAACCTTTACACACGGTACGGGGGAGACAAGATAGAAGAGGATTGTTGTGTATGCAGACCTTCACTGCCACTAATGAGTTTACTGCTATTTTGTGGGTCAAAATTAACAAGAAATACTCAAAGATGTGTGCTAATGGCTTCTAAGGGTCTCCCAGAAATGTGACATCACATTGCACCTAAAGACTTTCATCCCTTACACTGCCTCAGGTTTGTTTGAGTGGAGTTCTTCTACAAAATGTTGCACTGCTTCCTCTATTTTCCACGACTCCCCAATCTCATTCCACTCCCTTTTCAGGTGAGGCTCCTCCATAACCTCTTGCTGTTGAGAGAGGATCTGCTGCAATCCAGCAGCGAGAGAGACAAGAACCATTGGCCCCCATCCTGATCCTGTGACATTCAATACCATTTGCTACAGGGCTCATACTGATGACCTCACACACTTATTAAAGTAACATTTACTATAAACGTTTGCTGGTCTTGCAGAACACATTTAGAAGTTACTTGCAACCCAAGTTACTTGCAACATAAGGAGGAAGGTGTCTAGTTAATCCCAATTTCAGAGGACTCATCCTGTGGTCTGTTGGACTCATGGCAAAAACATCACCATGGTGGAATGGCGTTGGTAGACAGTCTCACTTCGCGTAATCTAGAAAGCAGAGTATACGAGAAGAGTGAAAGATTCACCTCTAAAAGCAAGACCGTGTGGTCCACCTCCAATGGGTCCCTACTGTTAACAGCACAGACAGCTATGCACTCCCGTGTAATAACCTAGTGATTGGGAAGCATCCTTTCCGTGGTCCAATAACCTGCCCAAGAATCTGTTAATCTAGTTTAGTTGACAATTAAGATGAACTGTTACAGTCCCATTGCAATGTTATGTTTTTATTAGCATTGAGACTATTTGCACAAGTCCTATTTCTTTCCCAAGAGCAATATATAGGTTTTGAAAACATGGAATAATTCTTGGATTATCCACATTATTCCCCTAACATTAGGTACCATAGCTCTAAAATAACACATAATGAAGGACTTTGTTTTCAGAGCTAAGCTTACACAGATATTGCCTCTTTCTGGCACTGGCCTGACTTCAATTAGCTCATCAATAATTGTTTGTAGAAAATTTACTGACTCACCCTGGAATGCCTTGAGAAAATCATAAGAATTTCCAAAATTTGGCACAGTGAATAGTTATAGAATTTAATTCCAAGCACTCCTGACTCATGTTGCTTCTCTGTTTTGTATCTTTTCTTCTGTGCAGTCACCAGATTTTCTGTAAGCTGAAATAAATTATTGGACACAAAGAGAGGATGAAGTCAGAGTAATTAAATGGACTTACTCAACCGTAAATACATGACATACTATCAACATGATCATAATATTATACAGTGTTGCTCTTGTTTTCAACAATCTATATCTTCAGTTTTAGTCTGTTCTAAATTACCATGTTTAATGACACTGACATTTTATTTTTTTCCACTCTAAAAAGCACCAGAAGTTAAGCATTAACAAACTTAGATATTCTTTGCAAAAACATTTCTCTCCAGCTATGCTGATTCTCTCTCTCTCTCTCTCTCTCTCTCAAAAAGAGAGTTTTTTAAATAGACATCTGCCCACTGCCCAAGCTAAAATTATGGACTTCTAAGGAAAGCATTCTCTAAACAAATACCAATATTTTATCTAGACTTCCAAGCCACTGTGACCCATGGATCGCTGCCTAGTCGATCTCAACCAATACCACCTAACAGTGGTTTGAAGACGCACACAGCACTGTACTGGACACTGTTTGCAGAAACCCCCACTCCATATTCTTCAGAAACATTACTTTATAGAATTCTGGTATTTAGATTTTTTCATGACAAAGTAGGATGCTTCTAGGATAAGAAATAAGCTAGTAGAATTTAAGCAATATTTTCTTTTATATATTAACATGTTTAATAGCAAGTTAAAGTGGGTTCTCATTGTTTCAGAAGAGATCCAAATGGCAGAGATAAAGCATCTGTCCAAATCTCCTAACAAATACACTACCTTCTTAAAGGAGGCTGTGGCTTGCCTAAGAAGGTTCTGCCAAGAGGATGGACAAACACTTGCTTTTGAGTCCTTGGGACATTCTTTTCTAGGGGAAAGCCAAATCACAAAGCAGTGAGGGGCAAGGAGTGCACCCTGTTTATATAAAGTCTTCAGAACTGGACTGCAAAGCCATTTGGAAAGCATGCAATAACAATGTGCCCACTGCAATTTGTTTGAAAATGGACTGTGTGACTCCATACTTTGAATTACAATGGTGGGAATCTCTACTTTTGTCTGTACTAGCTAGAGAAACAAGCTTTTGTTACTGCTACTCCAAAGGCCAGGGCGGGATGTGTATGCCCTAGGGACCAGGAGTAGTCTGTATCAGAGACAGCTGGCCTGGCACCATTTTCACAGAATTTGATCCAAGAGAAACTCAAAGTAACAAAGGAAATCTGACAGGGTCTGTATGTGGCCCATTACAGAGCCCTCGGCACTGAGCATTGGAATAACCAGTTGGTAGTGTCACAGACATTGCAAATACTTTTTTTTTCAGCAACTGTTGCATACTGTCTCCAATATTGTCCAATCCAAACAAACAAAATGGGTGGAATGGAGAGAAAACACCCTATTTAGGGCTGAGGATATAGCTCAGTGGCATAAGCACCAGCCTGCCAAGAACATTGTCTGGAGTTCAATCCCCAGTGGAGGAAAAAACAAAACAAAACAAAAAACAAAATACAGAAGTATAAAATGTCACGCTCATTTGTACTAGTCCTTACTTATTATTAGGAAGAGGGAACAAGTTACCTAAAACCTGAAACCTATCATATCTATAACATTATCACTGACAAGTACTGACAATGTTTGTAGGATAACAAACTATAATTGACCTCTAAGTCTAGGAGAAGCACCATCCAAACAAAGAAAACCTAATGAAAACCCAGGCAGTGTTTGGTATATGATGAAAAGAGAGAACCAATGTCTGAAGATGTGCTGTTGTTCTGAATGGGAGCCATCCTCTTTAGGCTCCTAAAGACTTAAGTATTCATGATTCTCCCCAGCTCAGACCCTAGAGTAACAGGAAGGTCTCAGTTACAAATGCTGGTCTTCCTCTGATATCCACTACTTCTTTGTTCAAAGGTTTTGATTTTGCCCCTTTTTCTTTTTGTCTTTTTGAGACAGAGATTCACTGTGTTGTTCAGACTGATCTTGAACTCACTTTATAGCCCAGGATGACCTTGAACTTGCAGCAATCCTCCTGCCCCAGTCTCCTAAGTGCCTGGATTACCTGCATAGCACCATGCCAGCTTCAGACTCTTCCTCTTGGAAGCTTTATTTATTTATTTATTTATTTATTTATTTATTTATTTATCAGGTTTTACTTTACAGAAGGGTCTACAGGGTGTTCAGGGTCTCACTCTTAGATCAGACTCATAGTGATCTGCCTGTTTATAGCCTCCCAACAGCTAGGATTAGAGGCGCAAACCACCACTCCTAGTCTCAATTGTCATCTCAGTGTGCCCTGGGTGCCAGTGCAGTGTGGCAGGCCTGGGATCAAAACCCCAGGCCTTACCCCTGCTTGTAGGCACTTTAATCCACTGAGCTATTTGGCTGTTCAGGCCCTCTGAAGCTCTTTCAGAAGGCTTTTTGTAAGTAAAAACCAACCTTTCTGGTTTTCCCTTCCTTTTCAATATACAAGTAAAAAGCTGTATATTACTTCTTGCTCATAACAAAGAAAGTAAGCTTTTTAGAAGCTTGTTATCAAGCCCAGAAAAATACAGTTAATTGAAATACCTTCCATTTCCACTTCCCAGGACCCGACTGTTATTAGGTTGATCTGTGTGGAATTCTTAAAATTCAATTAATTATGACCTACAAAACAATCAGTTTCACATGGTTCAATTTAATCTCTCTGTGCAGTGGTGCCACAGCTCAGGAACTTGACTCATCCCATGATTCTGAGAAGAAATCCATGCTCTGGTTCCTGGAGGTAGAGGCTGCAGGTATGTTTATCACCTGATGGAAAGTTCTCAAAGCGAAGCAAAATTCCCTGAATGCTTCTCTTTTTGAGCAGCATTGTTTATAAAAACAACAGTTTGTGAACAGAGGAATTGTATTATTGTATTTGTTCCTATGTATTGTTTTCAAAGGCATTACCATGATACATAATTCTTATATATTATGTTAATATACCCAAAGTAATATACCTTAGAAATTATATGGGAATATAGCATCTTATATGGCTTTTACACTTGCAATTTTATAAGCCTCACACACACACACACACACACACACACACACACACACATACACACACAAGCACACACCTATTAGTGACCCAGGTACTTAAAATCACATTTCAAAATATTCTCAATAATATCATATATTCATGAAGTATTTTACGTACATGTGAGCTTGGGATTCCACCTAAAATTCTTAAATTGCATTTTTACTTGTAATCATCTTATATTTCTTCTTGAAAATGTAGTTGTAAATTTACATATATACAACCTAGAAATGTTCTTTCATATGTTGTGCTTGGGAAATTCTCTCTTAAATTAAAATATCACATTTGGGTGCTTTTTGATCCTATCCTTCACAGAAAACAAAAAGACAGTAACATGTCATGTACTTACATTTTTCAGCTGACAAAATAAACACAGCATTTAGGGATTTCAAACCAAATATCTCATTTTCATTTTGAATTTTTTGTGCTTAATATTTTTTCATAAATCTACATATAAACAAGAGCTCAAAGTAAGTACCAATGAATAGTTTCATCTAGCATGGCTGAGGTGACTGTCCTGAAAATCTCCATCAGCCTTTTCAAAATAGCAGATAATGTGTAGAATTTTCACCTTGATTAACCCTGTATGCTGATAGCTGCAATCTAAGCAACTATATCAAGAACCATAATGTATAATACAAAAACCATGCTTGAATACCTGACATCTTGGTCTTCTAAGAACAAGTGTACTGTTTCTAATGTCATATTAATTATTACTATATTCTCTTTAAAATACTTCTTTTATAAAAATGATTTAAAAAGAGGCAAGAGCAAAAATGTAAGGTTCCCTGAAAACATGTGGTGATATTCAATCGCATGTCCCATCTTACATAAATATATCTATTAATCTGTGCAACAGATTTGACAATAAAATAGATAATACATCAACAATTGTTAATCAGCTATTCGTATTTTCAAAATTTGCAACATATGTATTGTTGTATGTTGCCCTATTTCTTTGTTTCTTATTTCTGTTCTTGCTTTGCTTTTACCTTTCAAAATAAAATTAAATTTAAAAAAATAATAATTTCATAAAAAAGAGCACTGTCTTCTATTTTGTTTGCTTCCTAAGTGAGGGACATTATAATTGCTTGTAGACTTGTCATAGTAAAAATAGATGCAATAAACATTTTTAATCACGCACACACACACACACACACACACACGCACACACACACAAATAGTTTCATCTGAGAACTGGGGAAATAGCCCAACGGTCTAAGCGCCTGCCTGGAAAGAACAAAAGCCCAGGCTAGATCCCCAGTACCGCATGCAGTGCTGGCCCCACGTGCGCTGCCCTTTGAAACCCAGTGGGCGATGCACAAGCTTAATTCCAGCCCTGGGGAGGCTGAGACAGGAGGAAGATCACTACAAGACCAAGCTGCATAGTGAGACCCTGTACCAAATAAAAATAAATAAATAAATAAATAAATAAATAAATAAATAAATAACAAAAATTATAAAAACAAAATAATTTCATTTGTTGTAGTGTCAAGTAAAAGGCAAGCTTTGTTGAATTTATTATACAAATTTAATAACATTTATGTAGAAGTTTACAGATACTACCTTAATCGTTACTGACATTTTGCTGAGAGGTAGTTATACTTAGTTTCCTGTGATACAGATCAAGACCGCAGGGGAGTTAGTGATTTGCAAAAGAAGGCCAGGTGGGGAGGAACTGAAAGTATGCGCACGCACACACACACACACACACACACACACACACACACACACACATTCACATACACACACATACTTATGTGCACATACACATACACAGTGTTATTTTCAGTTCCAAAGTTGGTAACTCTGATTCTCTACTCTATATTGAATACAGTAAGTTGGAGGTGAAAATTACTGTGATCAGTTTCACTTGTCACTGTCTTTGGACTTTGAGAACATTCACTGTGGGTATACTGAACTATTGTCAACGTTTTGTTGAGAACAGAATCCCAGGAATGCGGGGTCTCAAAGACAAATCTCCAGAATGAGGGAAGCTTAAGTGTCTGATTAAAAAAAAAAAAAAAATTGTGACGGCACTAAAAGGCGATTCTGTGTTGCCTTTGTAGATGGTCAGCTGCTTCTCACTGAGTCCACAAAAGTCAGGGGTTAACGACGGGGCAACTTGCAATCTTCGCTGCTTTTCCCTAATCCTATTACCGCAGGTAAGTCAGCGTGCAATAGTCACAGCCTGTTCTGCTTGCGATGTGCAAATGACAGATTTAAACGAACCTCTGATAACTACACATCAGACCCTCTCAGAGGGCTCCTTTCAGATTCAGTTGCTCTCTTGGCAGCCACCGGCCTGCTGAGCTTCCCTGCTCCTGCCTCTCCCAAGCTTTCTTCTCTTGTTTTCCTCCCCAAGTTGTGCTTCTCTGGCTAAAACTACTTCTCCCTTTATCCTTTCTCTTGTGAAGAGACGGGTTAATGTGATCGGAGAAAATTCCCTTTTAAGCGCACCACCTGAACTCACTTCAAATTCGCACTCACGACTCTCTCAGCCGCCTGACCACCACCCTGATGCGCTGCTTTCCTTTGTGATCTCTAATACCCACGGAAACAGACACGCCCTCTTTCCTCCTAGCTCAGCGGAGTCCCCCTCATCGGCTCACTCTCTTCATGTTCACCTGGCCACACCTTTGATAGAATGGAGCAGAGGAAATCAGAAAAGAACAATTTGTACTTGGACGCACAATTTGAAAGCAGGGGATTTTCACTCTGTGTTACCCTCCTTCCTTCTTCCTACTTCTCAGCTGGTAAATTCATTCCATCTTTTGCTGCTCAGGACTTATGTCTGAATGATTTACTTTCTCAACCTATCTTCTGTCTTTCATGAATTATAATATTTTTTTCTTATTTAGCAAATAATTCCCATTTTCATGTCAACACAAGTCATCACAGATGCTAGAGACAAATAATAAAATACTAATGTGTCTTTTTTCTAAGCTTATACCTTTAATCTGACCAGATATGTTTACTTAGTTTCAAGTGGTGTGTGTGTGAGTGTGTGTGCGTGTATGTTTGCAAGGTCTCAGTATGCAGCCCAGATTCGTAGTGATCTTCCTGATTTCTGCCTCCCTAGTTCTGGGAATACAGGCATGCGCCTTCATACACAGTACACCTGAGGATGGGCTGGCACAGCATGCAGTGCCAGGAATTGAACCTTGGCCCTTCTGCTTACTTAAGCAAGCACTTAGTCTGCTGAGCTATACCACCTACCCGCCAAATATCTTTACATTATTTCTTCTTTTCTTTTTCACAGTGACCTAGTGTTGAGTTTCTCTAAGTTCTTCTTCTCTCTGTACTCCCTGTCCTATTCCCATACCAAGCTCTAGAGCTTTATCTATCACACGTGTGTTAATACCTTCAGGCTTTCATCTGCTCCTCTCACCTGAGTGTTTGACTCATCCTTAACTTTAAATGCGTGAGGGATTCGTTGGATTTCTAAATGTTCATATGACAAAAATATTTGCTTCTGCCCTAACCCCTACCCTAAAGGTTGAATTCCAACAAGTGGTACCGCATGGAATGGTGTGGAGCCGTACCGCATGGATCTGTCCTGAATTCCAACATACAGCCCCTTAAATGTCACCTCAGAAAGGTGGCCTGACTTCAAGCCCTGTCCTTCAGCTTCACTGCTAAATTCAGGGTGTGCAACATTCATCCTTTTACCTTCGCAACAATTCTTACCGTGCCGTATCTGTCCCCTGTGAGCCTGTTGAGAAAGCAACAATTCTAAAATACCATCCAACTCACTCATTGTTTGTTTAAAGTTTTCTAATACTTTTGTGTTTGCTTTGCTAGAGACAAGTAGACTAAAAATTTATTTCTTACCCTTAACTAAACTTGTTTTCCCTTTGATTTCAACACATTCATGTGGCAGTCTTCTCTCAAAACTCTTTCTTCCCAGATAACTGTATGATAATAATAAATATATTATATTTATATTAGCTTAGGTAAAGCCAGACTCATCAGACAACTTGTGGCAGGTGTGTCTCTACAGCACATATTTCCTAATTCCAAACCCATCCACTGTCTCCATGATACACTGCTATTTCTCAGTTCATAATTTTAAAAATCTAGGATCCTAAGTTTGGCGCTAGACGTCCGATGGTCAGCCTGTAACATTGAGCTGAACCGAAGCAGTGTGCTGCTGTGTGTGAAAGGCCAACCTGAGAATTGCTGCCCACAAAATAAAAAAGGAGCAGAGGAGAAGAAGAGGAACTTTTGGTTCTTATCATGCTGGCTTTCCTGAGGTGAACTCGGCTGTTCTCATTGCCGGAGGAGACCAGGACGTTGGTGTTGCTGAGAATGGCTGTGGCTCAGTTTGGCAGAGCTCTGGTCCTCGCTTTGAATATTGCCTCCTGGATCTGGAGAGTAAGACGGTGCACCGCTCAGTCCTCTGGAGAAGCTTGTTGTGCTCACGTTCCTGACATGAACTTAGCCATTAGTATCAGAGGAGCTCAGGACTTGATTGTAGCAGGAGATGGCTGTTTTAGTTTTGGGGGATCGCTGGTCCTTACTTGGAGGGTCACTTCCTGGCTCTCATGCAGATCTCTCAGCCTGCTGGCACCAGTCCTTCACCCTGCTGGCATGGACTTCATAGCTTCTGCCACTGACATTTGGATTTTCTCAATGCAGTAGGTGAAACAGGCCTATATGGTACATTCCTCTGGGTTCTAGGTCTTCAGCTGGTCTCATGCGGGACATTGCTGTGGGATCCAGGCCATTGCTGTGGATTCTTTGTGTCTTTAGTGCCTAGACAGATTTCTACTGTCTTTTCTACTTAAATGTTTGGGTGACTACAATACAACAATCATATGTGCTGTATTAAATTGGTTTCCTTATAGACCCTGACTGCAGCACCGGGAAAGCAAACATTACCCCCTCAGTTTGTGTTTTCTTTGGAATTCATGAGCATCTCATACATCTGTTTGCATAAAAGGATCATTTGCTAAACAGGTTATGTTGACTTTGTTATCGGTGACTCTGGTGGGCAAACAAAATAGCTAAAAGAAAAATAAAACCACGCTTATCCATACCATCCATTCTTGCTGTAATTAAATATTACTACAAGGTTGTTCTCCACATAAAAAGCAAGTGCTATTATTGTTTTCCCTCGAATGACTTCACATCCCCTGGAGTTTGCAGAATTTAAATGTAGTGACTTTTGTTCAAAGTACATCGTGTCTGTTCGATTCTTAACTGCTCCTAACAATTGTGCTGTGGAAATGATCTTAGCAGATTGTCTCCATCAATACGGGACACAGGCATTAACTATAATGACTGGGTACTTCTTCCCTGATCGGCATTCTTCTTACTGTGAGTTACTGAGTGCTACTTTTACAGTTACGGGATGCTAAGTTTTATTTTGAAGGATGGCCCTTTACAGCTCAGTGGCATGATTATAATCTCAATTCACTCGTGAAAACGCCAGTGTCCTCTTTTGTGTTGGTCCAACATTACCTGTGTCTGTCCTCTTCTTTCCAAAATAAAGAATAAAAATGGAGAACTTTTGACAACTGAAGCTAGGTTTTGGACCGGGTTTGCTCATATGTTTGAAATTTAAAATTCTAAGGGAGACAGAAATCGGGAGGATCACTACAAGTCTGGGCTGCATAGTGAGACCCTACACACACACACACACACACACACACACACACACACACACAAACACACACACATTAAAATTCTTTAAAGAAGATTCAAATCATTATCCAACTTGATATTTATATTGTTTTGTCAAAATATTTAAGTAATGGGCTGGGGAGATAGCTCGGCAATCTGAAGCACTTGCTTAAGCAAACATAGGCAAGCTTACAGGGACAGAGGCTCAATTCTGAGCACCAAATGTTGTGCCAGTCCTGCCGCTATGGTGGGCTGAACCAGCCACGAAAAAAAAGAAAGAAACAAACAAAACAAGTAACATTTACTGGAAATTTACACTACAGTAGATAAGTAGCAAACACCATTTGATTTTTCATTTCTCCTTTCTTGGAGTTTTCTTTATAGAGAAAGCAGTATTGACAGTAATACGTGCATAAATCTTTACATGGAATCTAACTATAGGATACACCGTGGTTGTTGCAAACTAGAGGAATTGGGTACAAGGAAGGGAGTCAGAAGCCAGAAGAGCAAGGAGAAAGAAATTATAATCAGGGCAGAGAGCACTGTGCAAACGCTGAGGATAAGACCCGAAGTGTTTGTGTGCTTAGTCTTAATATTATTTGTTGGCATTAAGTAAAACTATTCCTTCTTATCTCAAGGGAGAGTGAAAATCAGAAAGACAGATTTACCAAAGAGATAAAAGAAATGATGATAAGTGATGCCCCGATTATGTTACTAATGTCCTAAAAGCATTCTTGATCTCATTTCCAACTGAAAGAATACATTTAAAATTGTCTAGTTTGAGATAAGATTGTACAATTTATTAAGTGAGGAAAACTAAAAGTTTTAGAGAAGAGATCTGAGTTCGTAGTGTAGGAGAATCCAGGGACAGGAAGTAAATCTAAAGCAATATGACCACAGCTGGACTTTAGAGGAAAATCAGACAACAGGATAGGAACCAAATTGAG
Organism: Myocastor coypus; assembly: GCA_004027025.1. NCBI lineage: Eukaryota > Metazoa > Chordata > Mammalia > Rodentia > Myocastoridae > Myocastor > Myocastor coypus. Next base: position 19,019 of record PVJA010023380.1, on the reverse strand, counting down.
AAATGTGTTGCTGTGAATATAGATCTGTACTTGCTGGGATCCTGCAAACTACTTTCTTTCCTTGCTCAAACTCCACATAACACATACACTATCATTGCTGGTGTCCTGGGACAAGAAGTTATTTTGTGAAATTGTTCTGATGCAGATTGCTGAGAGGAATGGAAAATACAGTCAAGTGTCTTTTCACAAGGTTTCCCGCAAGAATTTACGCCAGTGTTGAAGTGATTTGCTCACACGCAGGAACACTTAGTCTGTATTCAGTTATACCTGCCTGCTGGATTCATTTCTGTGTGTCTCCAGTGAGTCACAATGTTCAGGGTTTAGCATGGTTTCTTGGAGAAGGACTGAGTTGAGTACGCATAGCAGGCACAAAGTCCCTTGAAGCATTAATACCAGTCAGTGGCAGTTTTCTTTGCAAAGCTAGCAGAATCTTGGTGCCTGAGGCAAGATGCATCTCCTATGGAGAGAATGAGATTTCCTTTTGATACAGGGGAAACAAACTCCCTGCTTGAATGATATCTGGGGTGAGTTCTTTAAAATCAAATAATGGATTTTAGGAACAATAGAGATTAAGAGCAGAATAGATATATGGGGGGAAAGAAAGCTTCTGTCCAAAAGAGAGACAGAAGGGGGCCAGAATGCGCTGCCAGGGAACCCACCTCATCTAGGGATCTGTTTAGAATGAGGTGAGACAGGTCTAAGATGGGCAACATGGGAGCTCACTCGTTGGGATGCGGTGGAACAAAACTATAGCCAACCAATAAGATTACAAGCACAACTGGTTGGGTAAAATTGATGAAAATTTACTTTTCCTGGCTTTCTCCAGGTGGTAGAGATCTATATGGGATATCAATCTTTAATGCCCACCCCTGGAGAGATATGTGGGTGCATTTGCTTGATCTTTCATCTTGAGATCTGTCTCACAGAGGAGCTGTCTGTCTCTCCCACATGGCAAAGTGTCTGACCTTTACGGCTCCTTGAGGGCCCAGCCCCATCTGTCTGCCTATAATATTTCTATCCAACTCAGCGGCCTACAATATTTTTTACACTGTATCAGGATGTAAAGCATAAGCCCTTATGTATACCAGGAATTGTCCTCCTTTCCTGGCTGCCCAATGGGTACCAGGTGTAAGGATTCTCAGCCTCCTTTTCATTTGGGACATGGTGAACTGAAGCATCTGTGAACATGAACACCTTGTCAGTTTTAAAAATATTTTCATAATTATCACTCCCATATCATTTATGAATCCTGAAGAAAATGAACATAGATTAATGAAGGTTTTAGAAATACCTCTTGTTTTACTTTTATCAAGTCAACTTCAAAAAACAGTGTACACTAAGTGCTTCCCGTGCACCAGGTAGTACGCTCAAACCTTACAAGCATTACCTTGTCTGTTCTCAGAATGATCCCAGCGATGAAGTAGTAACCCCTCTGACTGGAGAGCCCATAATACTTGGCTACTCATTCAGAGTTTCAGTGCATGAAGAAACATTTTCCATTATCAGCTTTACTGAAAGGACTCAATTATACAGATGAAGGCGGAAAGGCTTAGAAAGGCAATGGAACTCACTTTTAATTAATAGGTTACTCAGGCAAGGAACGCATGCCCATCGGACTAGGGAGATAACTGTTTTTAATCATAGAGTTTTGACTTGAAGACCGTGGAATGTCATGACACAATTATGCCACTTCCCACATAGGTGGACAACTGCGAGTACCCTGGCTTCTGCCTCTTGCCTCACAGGACTGCAGGAACTTTGTCTCTTAGCCACTAGCACAAGATGTTTTCCCTATTTTTGTAAAATAGTAAGAGAGAAAATAGAAAGCTCACATGAAAATAGGCATTTCAAATATAGAAATTTAGTGGATTAAGAAGAGGAAATAAGGGGCTGGGGAGATAGCACTGTGGCACAAATGCTTGCAAGTCCAAGGTCTTGAGTTTGAACCCCAGTTCCGCAAAAAAAAAAAAAAAAAAAAAAAAAAAAAAAAAAAAAAAAAGAATGATACTTGTTATGGTTTCTGTCTAGTTGTCCCTGCAAAGCCTCAAGCAATCATGGGGCATGTCTTCTACAGATTGAGACTTGATCCCTGATCCCTGGGATTGTGCTTTAGTACTGATGGGATTATCGGTCTTAGTAAGGCTGAGACTAGAGGTGTGCTCTAGGGTCGATATCATCAGACAGCGAGCCTGAATGTACTATAAAGAGAGACAGAGAGACAGACTAGAGCTGTAGCTGTTGCTCTCTGCTGCTCTGTTTGGTTGGCTGCCTCTGCCACCATTTTGCTGCTGTTCCACCGCCATGAACTGGATGCTTTCTGCCCTGTTCCACTCAGTCTTGGGACAGCTGAATATGGACTGAAACCTCCACGAACTATGAGCTAAATAAACCTTTCCTTCCTTCATCTTGCGTGTTAGGTATTTGTCCCAGTAACGAATAAAAAGTAACTAAGACAATGCTCGATTCCTTGATAATGTGAAAAGGTGAACGCTGTTTTCCAAAGGACCCGTTCCATTACTGATAAAAATGAGAAGGTTAGAGCTTGTTCTTTTATCAGTATTTTGGGATCAGAAGCAGATACAGGTCATATAGCTAGATTTTCCATGCGTACTAGTGTGTGAGTGGCATTGAAATATTATCGCCGTGATTAAAAACACAAATTCATGATTATTTGGGTTTAATAAAACATAAATTAGTTCTGCCTGAAATGATTAGATATCACCCTTTAATGAAAAATTTTAAATGTCCAGTGCAAATTATTGACACTGAGCTCTATGTGCATGTGTGTCACCACACAGACTCAGGCTGCAGGTCACAGCCATCCCCAGCTCCTGGAGGTTTCTCTCCTTCACTGTCTGGCTGCCGCCTCACCATATTCCACTAAAGGGGCGCTGGGGAGACAGCTCAGTAGAATAAGCACTTGCCTGGCAAGGGCAAGGGCCTGAGTTCAATCCCCAGTTCTGGGAAAACAAAATTCCACTACTCCACTCCTTTGTTTCTACCGTCACACATCGTATTTTGTCCTCTAATCCTCGTTCTCTCTAATCATAAACGTGGTGATTAAAATGGGTCCATTTGGGTAATCCAGGATAATCTGTCTGTTAGCCACATCTGAAAGGTCTCTTTTGTCCCGTAAAGCACATATTTACAGTGGCCAAAGATCAAAAGCATGGCCATGTTTGATGGTCCATTAGGGGCTTTATCACACAAAGGTATTTGCTGTGGAGCTGCCAGTAACGGGAGGAGGAGAGGCGGAAAGGCATAAGGATGCCGAGCACAAGAATATTCTCTAAGAATACGAGAAAATGGGCAATGATTTAGAAGTGGTGATGTTGTGAGGGAAAGAAAGGGGTACTGCAGTGAAATCTTTAAAGGTCTGCCCTGTAAATGGCAGTGCTGAGGCAGCCCATCTTTATTCTTCTAAGAGTACTGCATAAGCAGGACTGACACAGGAGTGGTACGAGAAATCTTGAAAACAGCAAATAAACTGTGCTTATACCTGAGCACATGACTTGAAGGGCTCTGGCCCATCACTATAGTTCCCGTGTGTCCTTTCTACAAGCAGTTTTATTTTATTTTATTTTATTATTTATTTTATTATTTATTTATTTATTTATTTGTGTGTGTGTGTAAGCAGTATTGAGCTTAGGACCCTGCACTTGCCAGGCAAGTGCTTATTCCATTGAACTATCTCCTTGGCCCCTATAGTTTGTTATCAGTAGAATGTACAATGATTAATGCTGTCTTGCCCCAGCACAAGGAGACCTGAGACATAGTGTCATACCTTTGTATATTTAAGTGCAGTGGTCATTAAATATCTGATGCAGTAATGTATATTGCACTTATTTTTTTTCATTTTTTCAGACTCAGTCCACCCTTAGGGCAGGGCTGGGATGGCATGTGTTGCCAGGGTTCGAATTGTGTTGCGCTCCACCTGCCTAAGCTTGACTAAGCAGGTGCTTTGGACTGCTGAGCTAACCCATAGGCCCTGTGTGTTGCATTTATTCCATAGTTCCCCGTATGCTGTGAGTGTTTAATAAGTTGAAGCTACTGAAATCCCAAGGTTCTCTGGGATACTCTCTCATGAGCTGGAGGTCATAGAGTATTCCTTCTGGCCATGACCAATCTTTAGGTGCAGTGGAAATGTTTTTCTGTTTCTCAAGCTGCACTCTGCCTAATGTGTGGTTCAGGGTCTCCTGGGAAACCCACCATAACGACGCCGCCCTCTCCTGGCCTCCCTAGTCCAGTCACTGAAAGGAAAGATCTCATGTTACGTCCTATGGAATTCTCCCTTATGGAGGAAAGGAAAAAGGAAGAATTAAGATGAATCACTCCTAACACTACAGGAGGATAATCCCTTGATGTTCGCTTTGCTTTTTAGTATACTGTTCTCCAAATAGGAAGAAATAGGGGAGGAGATCAGAAGCAGGTGGTGTCACTGGCCTTGAAGCCACGTATAACAGTGCACATGTTATCCTCTCGAGGTGCTCCACCGAGCCTGGGCTTGTGAGGTGAACATTTGGGTCAAAGTCCTGGTTCAGGCAGCAGGTAGCTCTGGGGATCTCAGACTCTTAGATTCATTCGCTTTCCTCCTCGGCAGAATATGAACATCGATGTTCTTCACGGAAGAGTATGAGATTTACAGATAGCTGATGAAAATGCCAAATATTACACCTAGAGACAGTAGACTTTTCATAGAAAGTTTAGGACTCTTCTTTGCCCCTTACCACAGGATTGGAACCACACCCAGAAATTCTTGTGTGGATGTTCATGGTAGACTCTTCCAATGACGGAAATATCTAGACCCAAGTTTTTATGAGAGCCTAGAATAGCGGTAAGATTTAATGGTTCTCTAAGCTATATTGAAAAACTTGGAATCATACAACCATCAATAGACAGGAATTGTAAGTAGTAACTTGGTGAAGTCTTGTACTGTCTTTACATAATCAGTACAAAGCAAGCAGGGAGGCAAGTGATAGAGTACTATGTGGTTGGAATGCTGCACACAGGGGATCTAAGCATGACCGTTGATGGCGGGAATCTGAGAGAGGGGATACATTGAGGTATTTAGAAAATAAATATTCATGAGCAAATGCTTGTGTAATTGGATCCTGTGAGACTTCTAAAAGCTTAGTGCATGACAACGTCCAATTCTGTTGCTTGAGCAGTCCTATAGATTGTTGATCATATTAACAGATGATATGAGAGTAACAGCAGGAAAGAAGAAAAATAACATAGTGAAGGTTCTACAAACGTTGCTTGTGAAATGTCTCCCTGTTATCTACAAACATGGGTTTGTCTCATGAACTCTTATTTAAATTTGCCTTTGCTAACACAAAATACCCAATAGTTGAAAATACAGGGAGAGGATTAATTTGGTTCATGGTTTCAGAGGCGGCAGAATTATTATGGGAGAAGTACGTATGAGAGCAAAACTGCTTGCCTGTGGTTCTGGTGGGCAGAAAGCAGAGAAAATAAGCAGTGTCAGAGAAGAAGAGGCCAGGATCCAGAAACAGTGTGTAAGGCCACAGCTGAACGGCCGACACAGACATACTCAGAAGTGTGCTTCAGTCTTTAGGAGTCTCTCTTCAGCCAAGCTGGTGGCCAGCTTGACTGTTGCGCATGAACTCAAGAGGACACAGCCAAGACTGAGGGTGACTTCACATCAGCACATGCTTATGTTATACTTCTACTGATTGATGGGCCTAGAGAACCACAAGGCAAACACCTGAGCCAACATAATTTCTTATGGAAAAGAGAAAGGGTTCCTTGAAATCCTTCTAAAAATTCATTTTTTTTCCCCGACTGGCACAGGGCAGCATGAGACAATGACTTGCCTGAACCTAAAGGGTTCCACTTCCACTTACTAGGACGGGACAGTGTAGAGTGAGGACATCACAGAACGTAGCTGCATATCATTATTTCTCATCACTGCACGGCGGCATCTTCTAGCAGTCCTCTCAAAATTAAGCCTTTCCTTAAAGAATCAAGGACCAGTTCTTTTACAAGTGTTAGCAACTTTCTATGTACCTTTACTTTTTCTTTTGGTCTGTTTCTATGGCTTTCTGCACCGAGGCCACCAATACCCCACAGATTTCTGCTATTAGTCTCTTTTAAGGATAATGGTACCTTCTCATTTTCTGCAGTTCTCAAAACACACTAGCTGCAAGTTTAAACGTTTTTGCCAAATAATTCTTCTCCAACCGCTCTTTATAACTATGAAGTTCAATAATGTGGTTTTTCTTAGCCATTGAAAGAAAATGCATTTTTCTTTGCAAATGGGGATTTCTTTGTTACCATTTTCTGCTCCAAAATGTTGAAACATATCTATAGATGTTTTCTTTTCTGTCTTCTCTTACTCATATTTCTTTTCATAGAGTGAGGCACATAGAATTATGAATAATATTGTAATCCCTTCTGGAACCAGAAGAGAAACATGGTTTCTATTATAGTTTATTGCGCTTTTATTCCTGTCTTTAAAAGATAGTTTAAGAAAGAAATCCATGGGGATGCAAGTCTATTTATAATTGTAGGAAACCTGAGTCAGAAAACCAGGTATTTCTAAAATTATACTTCTTTTTTATTTGGACTCTATTTTGTTTTTCCAAGAAATTGTGCATAATAGGTGCATTAGGATTATAAGATGCTTATTTTGCCTGTGTGGGCTTAGGTATGGGTTAGTTCCTACCAGAGACATCGCTCGGTGTTCCCCTTTCAGCTACCTTTAATCTGTGCATCGGTGTGCAGTGCAGAAAGATAACTATGTACACTTATTTATTATTATGAACTTTATTGTCAAGGCCTTGCCATTTCAGATAATCTTAATCAAAATGATGACGTCTTTCTTTCACAGGTACACACTTGCTTAAGAATATATTAATTTGTGTATTTACCAATTTATTTGTGTTTCTGTTTATATAAATTTCTTCTAAAATATGTATGTTTCTTTCCCTTGTTATATACAATTAACACTACCAGGAATTAGGAGATCATGTTTGCAAAGTGAGCCTCTACCATTGTTTTGAGATGTGATGTAAAAAGGAGTTCAGAAAAAAATTTTTTTTCTATCTCTCCCTATCAGCCACACAATGGGATCAGTAGCTACCCCTGCACATCTGAGAGCTGTGCTGATAGTGGAACCCAACATCAAGGGAATGCAAATGATAGAAAAAGTGAGATGTCCAAGCACTGTCATGTTTAGACTTAAAATTATCCAGATATGGTGTCAGGGTTTTAAAGATATTTTTTTTCTCCTTCCAAAATACCAATGAAGGATGATGAGTACTGCATTATTCTCATGTTTCTTTCTGGAAACTGAGGCCTACACAATTTCAGTCTTTCTTCCTATAATGTCACTAAATAAATGAGAGATTTAAAATCAAGACCAGAGCCTGTACACCTCCCCCACCTCTGGTGTGTGGTTACCGTGGTTTGAAAAAGTTCGTGCTGGATAATCTGCCCATGTGATAGCTCTCTGGTTTCCTTGCCAACTCAAGAGGTGACAACATAGCTGATGGATCTGTGAAGTCAGAAAGCAGTATTCTTTGGCGTGGTCTAATTTTGCTGCCTACCAGGGTTAACACATAGTAACTATACCTCTACTCAATCTTTAAGGCTGAGAAGAAAGCACAGATGGTGTTTGATGATGTCTTTCTTTATAAACCTTTGCAGACTTTATTACATGGAACTGAGGGGCACTAGCAATCCCTTGCTCAGTTAGACGGATCTGCTAAGCACATCCTGCAGACCCACGATGTGGAAGGTAACACTGACTTCTTCCTTCTCTATTTATGGTCTCAGCTAGTCTGTAAGCAGTGGAAGAAAAGGATTTTGTCCTTCATCATTATACTTGTAGCCTAAGGCCTACAGCCATAACTAGAATGCTGCTTGTTGCGGACCAAACAGAACACTTATCTGTCTTCTGAGTGGCTGTATCCTTTCTCTTCCTGCCTGCCCATCTTTTCCCCATGGTGTGTGTGTATATATATATATATATATATATATATATATATATATATATATCACGCTGGCTTCTAGAAGCTACTGCTTTCACTGACAATCTACATTACTCATTAGGATGTAAATTACATGAGAGGGGAGATGGGAATTCACTCATGTTTCCATCTGAAATATCCAGCAGTGCCTATAATAAAAATTTGTTCTCAATAAATATTTGTAGAATTTGATTTAAAAATGAATACATTACCTTAATTCAGCAAAGAGTCCCAAGCACCTTTAGTTTTCCACTCATTCCGAAAGACACCAGAGAAGACCTTAGTTTTTACGGAGCCTGTAATCGAGTTTGTCATGTAAGACAGCATGGTGTTTTGATTATGAAAGGTATAGACTTCTTCCTCCCTACCCGCACTTCTGTTTCCTGTGGTGCGATGTACCACAGGAAGGGAACGTGTAAGAAAATAACTTCTTTTTTCTTTTTTAGTTTTTTGTCACCTGACTTCTGCTTGCCAAAGCAGATTTAGCGAAGAAGTAAAGAGGGGGTAAAAAGATACTTTCCTCTTCCAGCTTACCTGTTGTTTTCTGCTACTCATGTCCCCAGAATACCATGTTACCCTGAGCTTAGAGTGAGATGTAGACTTTACTTTCTTCTGACACGTAAATAGCAGTTCTGTGTCCCTCAGAAATGATAATAGTCCATATGATTTCTACTGGATCCTTTTCTGAGCTGTATGTTATGAAAATCCCAATTCCCGTCAAACCTGTCACTTTATAGATGGCTATTGAAAGTAGGTTCCACCAGAGTTGATTCTAGTACAGAGAAGAGAAGCAAAATGAGACGTCGTTCTTGAATGTTTCCTTCAGATTATGTGGCCATTCTTATTTCAGACAAGGAATATAAACATTTGCCAGCAGCCTTGACGGATGTTATGGCTTGTGTCTGATTTTCCCCTCCAAAGCCTCGTGCAGACATGGGGTGGCTTCTGGAGTTTGTGGTTGATTCATGACCCAATGTTGGGATGGTGAGCGTCAGTGCTCTGGGGCAGATACTCTGCAATACAGTAGTGGAGAGAGACCAGCTAGGTACCTGAGCTGCTGCTTCTCCATCTTCTCTCTATTCTCTGCCACATCCATAAACTGCTGCTCTGTGCCATGTGTCACTTTGTCTTCAAGCCAGCCGAGTGCAGACTGAAATTCCACTAACTGTGAGCTAAATAAACCTTTCATTCCCTAATTTTGAGCATTGGGTACTTTGCCCCAGAAATGGGAGAAGGGTAACTGAGACAATAGAATTTTCTGCTTAGTAGATAACTGAGACAAAAGCAGTACATCAAATGACATTATGTAGGGTATTGAGATAACAATATAACACAATAGCACAGTTTATTAGGAAAAATCTTCTAATTTCTAAGAAATTGTTTATAGTGCTCCTAATGGTAATATCTCTTAAAAATTTTTAGACAACAAGATGACAAAACTAGTACTGATTCTGATCATAATATTTGTGCTATTAAAGATTAAAAATCTCTTCTTAAGTAATGATTCAGTACCAAATATTTCTGGACCTCACCTTATGGTCAAGATAAACATTGTGTTAGTTATGAGAAAGAATTTTTACTGTGTATCTTTTCTGTATTTCAACATGGATTTTTCCACACCAAATTTTAACAGCAATTAGAAATGTGTATAATTCTTTGTCTTCTGACATTAGGAAGAACATTTCCCTTGGTTTTCTAAAGAGTATAGCTCTGTCTTACAGGCTGGATATAATAGGCACAATATCCCATTTTTAACACTCCCTGGGAATGTAACCAAGCCTATAGTTTTTCAGAAGTCAATGTAGTAAGTATACCTGACCGAGCAATGCCTGTCCTGAGAGGATGAGAAAGAGATACAAAATAGAGACACTATCTAATGTTTTGTCCCATTAGACATGATGTTATTTTAGAAAAGTAACTATCAAAAATTGATATTGCCATATGGGCATGATGGCACATAACTGCCATCCCAGCAATCAAGAGGCAGGGGCAATAGGATTGTCATCAGTCCAGGCCAGCCTGGAATACATAGTGAGCTCCTATCTAAGAACCCAAAAGTGAATAAATAATAATAGTAATAACAATAAAAAATACAACTGCAATTACCATATAAGTTTCTGATGACTATAAATATATAATTCCTTTTTTATTATATAATAAATTATAAAATAAGAACAGAGCTGGCCTGTTCTTACTTTACTTATTTATTTTTATGTTATGGCTGGCTCAGCCTGTCCTAGGGGTGGGGCTGTTGCAGCCTGTGGTGCCAGGAGTCAAACCGCGGTCCCTGTGGTTGCCTAAGCAGACACTTTAGAATGCTGAACTATCTGACCAGCTCCTGTAATTCCTTTTTGGCCTAATTTTCATAAGATTAGTAAATTGTTTTCAAGAAATGATAGGAAGTTTCTTTCTTTTTTTTTTTTTTTTTTTAACGAGCAGAACGTATTTATTGAGGGAAAGAAAGCTCCTGTCCGAGAGAGGGACAGGAGGGGGTCCCCGAGTGGGTGGTCCCCAAAAACTATTTATTTATTTTATGGGTGGCTCAACCTTCCCTGAGTGGGGCTGGCATGCAACACGTGGTGCCAGGATTTGAACTGTCGTCTCTGTGGTTGCTTAAGCTTGCTTTAGGCCACTGAGCCACCTTGCCAGCCCTAGGAAGTTTCTTAAACGAGCTGTTAGTGTATTATTTGGGTCTCAACTTCTATAAGTAAATGTGTCTGCTAAATTCTTATAATTTTGTCAGCTGTCAAGCTTAATTTCTAAAAATTCCTTTCTTTAATTTCTAAAAATCCTTGGATGTATTTAAATATTATTTTTAAAAATGCATTTAATTAACAAATGTAGTACACACAGAAAATGTGATGGCCAATTATTTTTAAACTCTTTAATGATTTAAAAATACCATTTTCTTCTAAAATTCTTTGTAGTTTTTCTTTGTACATTCTCACTAAAATTTTGGTATCTATGTAAAGTAGTGTATAGAAATATGTATATAAGGACTGCTAAAATCTCAATCATCATCTACACTAAGGAATGAAATTTTTTTTTAATTTTTTTACTTTATTTTTATTTTTTTTTCTTGTTTCATAACCTTTCTTTGTTTATTCACTCATTTTTTATGGCCGGCTCAGACTGCCCCAAGGGCAGGGCTGGCTCAGCATGTGGTGCCGGGGGTCGAACCGCGGTCCCTGAAGCCAACCAAGCTTCCCCAAGCAGGCGCTTTAGACCACTGAGCCATCCCGCCAGGCCCCAGGAATGAAATATTGATGTGATGGTCTCATCAAAGATGAAAAATGTAATCAACAAAGAATATAGAGGGCTTTCAGTGTTCCAGGTACAGAGCAAGTTCAAGATATAGAAAATAAGTGAGTCATGGTTGACTTGACCTTCTTAACAACTGAAATTCGTTGATAGTTTGTTATTGTTCTCTCTTATAAAAGTATCCATAAAAATTTCTATTCTTTGTTAAGTACAGTTTTGAAACTAATAATACATGTGACAATGCAGTCTACAAGGAATTCTTGGCACATACAAGTCGCAAGCATGTAGAAGAAGTAAGATCTTCAAGAATCAATTATATAAAAATGTACCTATTTTAAGTAAAGGTTACAGAAATTTTAGACTTTTAAAAGGTGTGAAGATAGAATGAATCTATATAACAAGCCAGTTTCTTCCACTGTATCTTACATTAATAAAATATATTTACTAAAACAAGTGAACCAATATTGATATAATTATAATGAAGTCTAACTATTATTATAACTACAATACATCTAAAATAATAATTATTATTATTTAAAAATAACGAAGTGCCCAGTTATTTGATAAAATAGAGGAAAACTTGACTTCCCATTATAAAATTAAGAAAAAATGAGTTAATAGGCTGAGAAACTTGCTGGACTGAGGAGAGCTCATAGAATAAGCTCTTGCCTAGAAAACACAAGGGCCTGAGTTCAATTCCCAGATCCACAAAATAAAATAGGCTAGGAAGAAAGCTGAGTGGCTTAAGTGGCTGCCTGGCAAGCACAAAGTCCTCCATTTGATCCTCTGTATAACAGAAGATAGAGAAGAGAAGAGAAGAGAAGAGAAGAGAAGAGAAGAGAAGAGAGGAGAGGAGAGGAGAGGAGAGGAGAGGAGAGGAGAGGAGAGGAGAAGTGAAGAGAAGAGAAGAGAAGAGAGGAGAGGAGAAGAGAAGAAGGCTTATTGCTTTTAAATTCATGCTAGCCTGAGAAATACATAGTATTTATTTAAATAAAAGAAAAGGGGTCAATTCAGAGTGCTCACATATTATTTGAATAGGTGAATATGTACAAAGATATAAACTAAGAAAAAGTTTCCATGGTAGTAAGATATTACTAAGAACAAAGCAAGATATTACTAAGAACAAAGCATAACATACAGGTGTGGTGTCGCAGGCCTGTAATCCTAGCACTTGGGAGGATGAGGCAGGAGGATCAGTGCGAGTTCGAGACCAGCCTGGGCTACAAAAGTGAGCTTAAGGCCAGCCTCAACTGCATAGTGAAACACTGTCTCAAAAAGACAAAAAAAAAAAAAAAAAAAGGAAGCAAACAAACAAAAAAGTGTAACATAAGTACTGCAATGGCAAATATATAACCAGAACTTCTAACAGTTTCGAGATAGAATATCACACATAGTTCTAGTATGTCATGTACACGGACAGTGTCCATGGTGCTTACTAATGGCCAAGTGTCACTTGTGGGACTAATCTAGTGCTATTTCCTTGATATCCACCCTGTAGACCCAGACAGAATCATTCGTACATATGATATACAACATTTTGTACTCTAAGTTGGACTCGTGATTTGATTTGAAGTTTGGAATATTGTTTTGAAATACTTAATTAAATTTAATTAATATTTAATTTTCTGAATATTGTTTAATTATACTTTTTGTTTTATGATTCATACCGTATCTCTGACTTACAATCTACCTATAAGACATAGTATGATATTTTCTCCTAGTATTGGGAACTTTAAAAAGAATATATATATATATATATTTACACAGGGATACATATATGTACAGGATATATAGCTGCTTTATCTTAGTTCATTGAGAATAAAAGTTTGTAGTAATATTGTTTAGAAAAGATATCAGGTCTGCACCTTTTCTCTGAATAACTACTATAAAGACAACAATATGCATGGTATTAATTATTGTAACCATCCTACTAATTTTTTTTTTTGTCTTTTTGAGACAGGGTCTCGTTATGCAGTTGAGGCTGGCCTTGAGCTCACTTTTGTAGCTCAGGCTGGTCTCGAACTCGCACCGATCCTCCTGCCTCAGCCTCCCGAGTGCTGGGATTACAGGCGTGCGCCACCACGCCCGGCTTCATCCTACTAATTTGTTTTGAAGCTATTTCATTGCTATTTTATTTTTTTCTCATTAAAATGAGTAAAAAATAATAATAAAGGCAAATGGGCATCATCTTAGCTCGAAGAGGCAACATATGAAAGGATATGGATGCCAAAGAGAACTGATTTTTATAGAAATAGATGGTGTACTTTGAAGAAAAAAATGGTGACTAAGGAACAAGCACAGGATCTAGGAAGACAACAAGAACACACAAGGTCTCAAAAGTCATATCCATGATAAATGATTTGGCCCTTCCTTGTAAAAAATGCCGAAAAAAGCATGACAGTTAAAAATCGCGTGGGCCATGGGGTCAGGGAGACAGCTCCGTGGCACAAGTGCCTGCCTGACAAGTGCAAGGTTGTGAGTTCAAACCCTGGTCCCGCAAAAAAAAAAAAAAAAAAAAAAAAAGTGCAGCCAGGCATGGTAGTACACATCTCTAAAACCAGCATCCAGGAGTCTGAGGTAGGAGGATTACTGTGAATTTGAAGAAAACCTGGACTATATAACAAGACCTTTTTAAAAATAATAATAATAATAATTGAAATCAGCAAAAATAATTAAGCTTTGAATTCAGTCTCCACACACAAATTTATTCTTATAATCTGAGGGATCAATTCTCATGGGAATAGTGCCTTTGAAGTTGGCACAGTTTCTAAAATAGATTAGTGAAGAACATATGAGGATGTCTATAGCAGCTCCAAAGAACATCCCAAAACTTTGCCAATTATAAAAGTGTCAGTTGTCCAACAAGAACGGTTTCAAGTTCACAACAATTACGCAAGTCACAGGACCATGTGAAAATTACAGAACCTAGAGCCCTTTCCAGGTTCATCGGAAACTGACTTCAAGGGCTCATGTGACAGTCATCGTGAATTTTTTCTCAAAAATTATACTCATAGACCTTGAGTGGTCCTGCACGGAAAATGTCACATGGGATTGCAGCAGCTCAACTGTTTCAACTCAAAGCCCAGAAAGAGTGATTCCACCTGATCTGAAAACTCAAAATGCTTTTTTCACTGCTTCTTAAATATAAATATTATTAGGTTTTAATTTATATATTTCATTGAAAACCTCCCAGCCTCCCTAGGTGACACTAGAATCGATGGTCAAATTATTATTTTTTATTGTTAAAGAAAGTAAAGATTAGAATTAAAATAGAAAAAATAACCAGCAATACACAATTTCACTTAAAATGATGCAAATTTCACAGTATTTATTATAATACATAGTGTTGTCTTCCAAAGAGTTCTTCATATTACCAGATATGGACAGGTAAAATTGGAAGAAGAAATAAATAAAAGAAAAAATGTGTAAGAAATTTAGACAAGGAATAGAAAACCACACAATTGACAAAAGGAGATGCAACAAATTAAAGCATTAACTGCTCCCTTCCATAGACCCGCAGAAATGCACAGTACAGTTGTGCAAACCATCCTGCTTATATACATAGATAAATCTTATTCCCCTGATCAAAATATAAGTATTGACACTTAAATTTAAAAGATTTACTACAGATAAAAAACACAGCCACTACCTCAAAGTACTCCTCCTCACTTCAAATTCACTTAGACTATCATTCTTGCCACTTTCTAAAGTACCTCTGAAGGTACGGATCCATGCATGTCTCTACCAGATGTGATAAAAAATACAGTGATTGCTGCTGCCCAGGGCAATTACAGGAAAGGCAGTCTGTTAAAGGGACCAGAAAGGGCTGGTGATATAATTCAGCTGGCTAAGTGCCTGCTTAGGCAAGTTCAGAGACCAGGGCTCAAACCTTGGCATTACATGTGGCACCAGTCCCACCCCTGGACACACTGAGGAAGCCACCTCAACCAGCTATGGGGGGTGATTGCCTGTAGTCTCAGCACTGGGGAGAGTGAAAAAAGGAGGACCATTATGAGTACAAGCTGTGTAGTGATATACTGTACCAAAGTCATAAATTAAAAAATAAATAAGGCACCAGAGCACATCCCTGTCTACCTCATTCCCTGGACCTGACACTGTCTCTTCTCATGGGCCAAGTTGAAATGATCCTGAAAGACAACCATCTTTAACTGAGGCCTGATATCAAGGCAGCCATGACAGAGAAACCAAAGACACTCGACAAAAGAGGACTTCCAGGGCTGCTTGGCATAGAGGCAAGGAAAATGAGTTAAGTGTGTTTGGATGGAAGGGGAATGTTCTGAAGAGGATTTATGGCTGTGTAACCTTTATTATAATAAAATTTTAAAAATTTGAATGTTCACTGCATTTGTCCATCAGATTCTCATCAATCTCCCTGACTGTCATGTTCCTGATTTCCCCATTGTCAATAGGTATTTGAAACTAACTCACCAAAGTCAACGTTATTCACATTGAATTTTATTTTAATAATCATATATGATTTAAGTATTTTTTGAATTTAAGGACAGGAAATAACATTAAAATTTCTTGCAATCTTCCTACCTAAAGATAATAATCATTAATATTTTTCATAGAGGTAAATTAGGAATCAAAGTGCTATAGTTACATTGCAGTTTCTCCTATCTCTTCTTAGTCACACATATCACATCACACAGAGTAAATAAAGAACACAATATTCAGTAATATTCAATTATATGCATTGTTTTATAAATTCATCTCAATGGTTTTCTTTCTCTCTTACCAGGCTCTGTATTTATTAACAAAAGCACGTTTAGATGGGCTATTTATTTGTCTTGTTTGCAGCAAAAGAGCTCCAGATGCCCATTTCAGCTATGTACTACAGATAAAGGTAGCAGTTATTGAGTTCATATTTAATTCTTATATATGCCATTTACATATCTATGAATATATAAAGTACATATTGATACATATGAATGTATCTGGATGTCTGTTCATCTAGATGAATAGACAGACAGAAAGTTAGATGGAAATGTGTAATTTCTGAGAAGCATCAGATAAAAATGTCATATAGGTAAAGATCACCAGTATTCACCATGGACTCTATAAAATAAAGCATATGTTTGAAGTAAATAACTGCTAAACAAACCAAAAGCATGGCAACTTAAAATAATCCACTCACAGTAACATTGCTCTTTCTTAAAATCATCTGGGTCCAAGGCCAAAGGTGGTACTTAGTGCTTCTTCTTTTTTTTTTTTTTTTTTTGTGGTACCGGGGATTGAACTCTGAACCTTGTCCTTACCAGACAGTTTCTTAGGCTGCTGAGCTATATCCCCATCCCCCCTTAGTGTTTCTTATCTTTACATAACATCTGGACCTTTTAGCAGAATGTCAAGCATCTTATATAATTTGATTCAACTTGCAAATTCCAGATCTTAGGAGTATTTAACAACTTAATGTGTCCTTTGTGAAGTGTAAGGTATTCAATAGTATTGAATAAAATAAGGTACGTGGATTTCTACTGGATAAAGAAAGTATAAAAGTCCAGTATTTTTGAGACCACCTGGATGATTTTCAGGACCCAACCAAAAATCAAAGATTGTATTTGAGAAATTACTGTAAGATGACTTCCCATAATCTCTCCCATTTTCATTCTATCAATTTGTTAAAGCAAAAAGTGATGCTATTTGGTAGAAGACTCGGTAGACATCTACTAAGTGCATTTGTTTACAAGTATGATTGAATTCTGATATTTCTTTTTTGATTTTGTGTCTGGTTGACCTATTTATTTGTGACAGTGGGGTAGTAGAATCCCCATTATAATTGCAATTGTGCCTGTTTGATTTTTCATATTGTTTTTTATTGCATTTAATAAGAAATAACAATGTGACAGTTTCAAAACACATTTGTGGCACATTTCAAGTATTTGATACAATGCATATTGTTGTCCTCCTCGCAGTTATACAGAGCACAGGGTATAGACATGGTAAATTTTCTAATCATTATTGGTACAAAATATTTCTTCTTACTGAACTCAGAGAAAGTAGTTGTATAAGTAATCCAATGTTCCATAATCGCAGTGGTTATTGGCAAAACTGTTAATGATGGAAGCAGTTGATTTAAGCCTTTTTAAAGTTCAGCATACTAACCTAGCTTTACATTCTATGCCCATGGTTAAACTTTTCTGCTGGGATTCATCCAGGTGGCTGACACTAACAACAGCTCTACAAAGTGCTGAACATAGTTTCAAAGTAAACCCTGATGGGATCTGACTGATTTTGGGAGACATAAAAGTTACATTTCTGTTATGCAGGTCTTGCTTTAACTTGCCTTTTTCCACCCAGAATTTTCATAGGTGTTAATATTTGTTTTGTGCCTTAGTATTTGATGCATGTATATTTATAATTGTTACTGCTTCTTGGAGACTTCTCTTAACAAGTATGCAGTGACCTGCTTTATCACCTTTGATCAGTCTTGACTTCAAGTATCCTTGCTTCTATGGCGATTTGTATGGCATGGATCATTATTTTCCACCATTTTACTGCCAGCATATGAAAGATTTTTAGTTAAATGTGTTTCTTTCTTTTCTATTATGAAGTTTTTATTACTTTTAATAAAAAGTAAAAATGAGACAGTTTCAACACATGTTAGCAGGGCAGCCACAATAATTAATGTAATGCATATTGTGAGTACAAGATGCAGATATGATGACTTAAAACGTTGGACATGGCTTCAAGGTAAATCCTGAGGGGATTTGACTGACCTTGTCAGATACAGAAGTTACATGTTTTCTTATATAGTTCTTGGTTTAACTTGGCCTTAACCATCCAGCAGAAAAGTATAAACATGAAGCATAAAAAGTAAATCCAGATTTATATGCTGAGCTGTAAAAGGTTCAAGTGAATAGCTTGCAACATTGCCAGTTCTGCTGATAACACACTACTATTATGGAATATTGTACTATGTATGCAACTACTTTCTCTTAGTTCAATAAGAAGCAATTTTTGTTCCTAATCTGTTTCTTGAATCCAACATGTTGTTGGTTCTTGTGTCTTGAACCACTCTGCCAATGTATTTTTTCTTTTTTTTTTTAATGTTATGGCTGCTCAGCCCATGCTGGGGGTGGGACAGGAACAGCATGCAGTGCCAGGGATTGAACTGCAGTCCCTGCAGTTGCCTAAGCTTCCCTAAGCAGGCACTTTATACTGCTGAGCTGTGTCTCTGGCCTAATCCATTTATTTTCATTGGTAAAATGAAACCACATTCATTGATGGTTATAGCGAATTTGTATAAGCTTATTTCTTGTATAACTTTCCTATTACTGGTCTTTCTAGAAGAATTAAAAGGACCCTGCAACAGCATTATATGTGCGTTATTGCTAGGGTAGCACACTTTGTCATAGCTAAATCTTGGAAACAACCCAAATGTACATAACCAGGAGTCAATAATGAAATGCGTTCATTTTATGAAATGGAGTACTACTCAATCATGAAGAAAGATAACTTCATATTTTTAAGTAAATGGATACAACGTGAGATGATTGATACTTAGAGAAATATATAAGTAGTGGAAAACCGCACCGCTGGGAGCTGAGCCTGCGCACCCGCCGTGGGTAAGCCCCTGCGCCCCTCTGCCCCGTCTCTGCGTTCCCGCGACTAACTTCCTATTCCGGCCCAGACCCAAACCACACCGCTGGGTCAGGATATTGGCCTGCCTTCCCTTTCCCCGCCCCCCCCCCTTTTTTTTTTGAACCCCTCCAGCCCAAGCTCCAGCACTGAACCCATCAA
>PVJA010023379.1:13255-33184 GCA_004027025.1 Myocastor coypus | reverse complement strand
AAAAAAAAAAAAACATCCTCATAAAAAAAGATAAAATGAATAAAATTTTTTTTTAAAAAGTAGAATATAGTAAATGACAAGGCTTACTGTAGAACATAATACTTCAGTCTTCATAAGTTGTAGTGTATCACTATTATAAAGAGAGTATAAAAGTTTACTTAACTATCAGGCATTTAATTTTGCTTTGTGTTTTTATCTCACAAAAAAATGACCAGGAAAAGATTGGAATAAACTCTGAAAAACCAGTTAAGAAAAAATTTTTTTAAATGATAGTTTTTCATTCTTTTTATGGTTGAATAATGTTTCACTATATGTATGTAATACATGTAATTCTTTCACTGATGAGTACATAGGTTGATTACATGGCTATTGTGAATAGTTTTGTAATAAAGATTTGCAGCTAGTTTTCTTCATTATTCTGAATTTTGATTTTTGGGAAAGAATATTCCCCACTTTTTTGGGAATAGCAGGGATGAAACTCAGGACTTTGAGCTTGCCAGGCAGGCACTTAAGCCTAAGCTGCAGCATAATGATTTAGTTAGCTTTGCGCATATGTCCAAAACTGGGATAGCTGGATTGTATGCTCATTCTATTTTTATTTTTTTTTAAATTTACACTTTTCTCCATAATGTCCAATTTTGTTATCAAGATATAAAAAATTCTAAATTTATTTATTCAATAAATAAATGTTTTTACAGTACCTCCTACAGGACAAATTTCAGGCACCAAACTATTAAGTATTAAACACAAGTTATTTAAGCGTATACATTCCCAGACGAACAGAGCTTCTAGTGGGGTAAAAGAAAGCATGGGAATGGATAAAATATGCTCTAAGAGCACAAACATGCAAATTTAAGCCCATCTTTATATTTAAGAAGGACTTCCTTTATAATTTCAATTTTTCTCCAGTTTCTTAGAACTCTGATCTATTCAATTATATAATAGGTGAGGGAGATATAGATAGATAGATAGATAGATAGATAGATAGATAGATAGAGATAGATAGATAATCAGAGAGAGAGAGAGAGAGAGAGAGACACACACACACACACAGGGAAAAAGAAACGGAGACAGAGAGAAGAGATAGAGATGAGACACACACAGAGTCAAAGAAATAGACACATAGTAAAGAGGAAGCCAGAGAACAGATACACAGAACTAATCAGAATAGAAAGTGGAAAAGTATGAACTATTGTGAGATATTTCTGTTTTTTTATAACTAACCAGTAACTCATTCTCCATTTCTATGCTGTGGACCCCTGTCATCTTTCTTGTCCAGAGCCTCACCCACAGGGACAAATCATTGCATTATCAGTGTGAACACACTGGGATTTAATTCCATAGGTATGTTGATATGCAGACTATTTTTTGTGCTAGTAAAAGTTGAAAGTCATCTTCCTGTTTTCTACAAATTTTGGCCTCTTTCAGGGAACTTGGGATTGTTAGTTCATAGAAAACCAAAATTAAATTAAGAGGAAATTGAATTTTAAGGAAGTGTTCATGAGACTTGTTTCCCTTTTAAAATGAAATAAATTAAGTATACAATGCAGCGAATGCTTTGAAAAACAGAAACATGGCTCCATAATTGGCTTTCTGAATTTGAATTCTAGGGATTAATGTCATAAATCTGAATTTCATTATAAGACTTCCAGTGACATATTCACTACTATGCCTTAAAAACTAATGAATAATTACTGATATTATCCATCAGAAGTAATTTCTACTATGAATTTGTTGAGAGATTTTCCTTATGATAGTAGTCTTTATTAATAACCAGAATGGGTTCTCAGCAATACTTTCCTAGGACATACTAATATTAAAATATGTAGTCTTCTAAAATACTTTGCTGAAGGTTAGAGACAAAGTGTGTAAATAAATTGAGTTTTGTCTTTCACTGTAGTCATTAAGAGATAGTATGTTTCCTTTTTCTCTGTTATATGGGAATGTTCTTTATCAACATGACCATTAACATTCAAATCAAATTAATTTTCTAAAGAATCTTATTAATCTAGGTGTCATTTAAGGTTTGTGTCTAGTTGTCCCCCAAAGCCTTGCACAGTAATGGGGAAAACTTCTAGAGTTTGCAGTTAACTCACTATTCACTGGGATTATGGGTGTGAGTACTACACCTAGCAGTGGATATCCTGAGTGGGATTTAAGGGAAACAGACTTGCTCTCTGTTACCATTGCTGCTGCTACTCCTCTTTTGCTCTCTGCCCTTTGCTACTGCCATGAAAGTCTGATCTCTGCCATATTCCACTCTACCTTGGAGCCGGCTGAGCATGGTCTTAAATCTCCATTAACTGTGAACTAAGTAAACCTTTCCTTCCCTAATTTTATGTGTCACTTATTTGTTCCAGCAAAGAGAAGTGTAACCAAGACACTAAGTAATTCTTATATGCTAAATTCTCACAGGGGTCTCCTAAACCAAAGGATAATTATTTGAAGTAAAATTTCAATCCCAAATCACAGGAAATTGTCTTTATATTATAGTAAAATGCATCTACAAATATTAGGTCTCCTGACATCTTGTTTTCTATCCATCAAGAATAACTTAGTCATCTTGCTCAACAACATGACTTTAACTCGATTCTACACCTCTAATTAACAAATACTGTGAAATTCATATTATTTTATTGAGTGAAGTTCCATATAACTTGTAATTTTTGTTTTAATAAAAAACTCAAAATAATATTAAAGCAGAAAAATTACAAAAAAAACTACTTATTCTCCTAACTTCCAATATCTAGAATCTAATGTTTCTTTTATGCTTGAATTATATAATTTAGTTTTTAATTTTGATGAACTATTTAATTAAAAGGGCGCTCACCTCTTTACCAAATAACGTCCTCTTCCATTTTCAAAAACCTCATGGAGATGTAGATCAAGATATTTTAATAATTTGATCTGGAGAATTTAAAACTGTTTTTCATGTTTCTCTGTTTTGTACTCTTCTATGAACTCTAGCAACTCATCTCAATCTACTCATAGTTTTACCTCCTAAACTTTGGGAACTCATAAGGTTCTGTCTGAGCTTCCCTGTCTGTTCTTCAGTCCTTGAAAGTCTCTCACAGGAACAATCAGGCCAATTATAAGTTGGTCAGTCAGGGGCAGGCAACAACTGTACAATGGGCACTACACAAAGGGTTCCAACCTGGTGGACTCTGTCCTGGATGTGGTGTGGAAGGAGGCTGAGAGCTGTGACTGCCCGCAGGGTTTCTGGTTGACCCATCCTCTGGGTGGTGGGGGCACAGGCCCTGGCATAGCACACTGCTCATCAGCAAGGTCCAAGAGGAGTACCCTGACCACATCCTGGACACCTTCAGCGTGGTGCTGTTGTGCAAAGTATCTGACATCATGGTTGAGCCCTGCAACGCCATCAGCTGGTGGAGAACACAGGCAAGGCTGACTACATCCACAACGAAGCCCTATATGCCATCTGTTTCCACACCCTCAAGCTGACCATGCCCACCTTTGGGGACCTCAACCATCTGGTCTTAGCCACCACGAGTGGTGTCACTACCTGCCTCCGCTTTCCTGGCCAGCTCATTGCTGACCTGCGGAAGCTGGCCATGAACATGATGCCCTTCCTATGCCTGCACCTCTTCATGCCAGGTTTTTCCCCTCTCACCAGCCATAGTAGCCAGCAGTAGCACACCCTGACTGTGCCCGAGCTCACATAGCAGGTTGTTGACGCCAAGAACATGATGGCCACTGTGACCTGCACCAATGCCACTACCTTATGGTAGCTGCTGTCTTCCAAGGCCACGTGTCCATGAAGGAGGTGGATTAGCAGATGCCCAACATGCAGAACAAGAACAGTAGCTACTTCATCGAATGGATCCTAAGCAATGTGAAGGCTGCTGTGTGTGACATCCCACTGCATGGCCTCAAGATAGCTGTCACCTTCATTGGCAATAGCACAGCCATCCAGGAGCTGTTCAAGCTCATCTCAGAGAAGTTCATGGCTATGTTCTGCTGTAAGGCCTTCCTGCTTTGGTACACTGGTGAGGACATGGATGAGATGGAGTTTACTGAAGCCAAGAGCAACATGAGTGACCTGGTGACTGAGTACCAGCAGTATCAGGACTCCACTGTAGAAGAGGAAGAGGATTTTGGGGAGGAGGCTGAAGAAGAGGCTTAAGCCAGAGTCCCTGTCACCTCAGACTGCTCACTTCCTCAGCCACCTTCAGCTGTCCCTTTCTTTCACAAATGGTTTACTGCCTCTATCTTGTTTCTTTAGGGTATGTAGAACAGTGCCTGGCACATAGTAGGCATGCAATAAATACTTGTTCATTGGATGTCTCTTCTTTCTCTACTCTGGAAAATCTAGACCTCTGTCATTCTAGGTGACCCTGCACTTCTGCTGCCTTTCACATCTGTCTAGCTCATACTTCTGTTTTCAGAGTCTCTGAGGACTTGGGTCTCTTTGAGATACCCTTAGAAACAGTCAGGTGTTGAAAATCCATGGAAGGGTCATTATCAAGCACCCAAGAGGAAGAGAGGCAGAGGGTGATGGTCAGTTTGGGGAAAGGGGTGGGGCTTTCCAGGTGGGGACAAGTTGGGAAAGGGGAATCTAGGCATTGCCACTCACCTCCAGGCATTTCTACACTTAGACTCACAAGACAGTAAACAGTATTAACTCCATGCCTCTCCCTTCAGAGGCTGGCTGCCACTATCCCAGGTCCCTTTCACCTCCTGTTCCTAATAGAGGACCCTGAGGTGTAGAGAGATGCCTGCCGGCCTGCCTTTGTATTCTGGTCACTGCCCAGAACAGGAGATACCCTCTTTGTATTATGTCATCTCTTGTGGTTGTCTGAGCCTTGACTTTGTCCTATCCTACAAGTGGATTTCTATTTTGTGTTGAACTTACTGCTTTTTTTTTTTCATATTGAAGAGAGACATTGCCCCAAGGGCCAAAAATAAATGGGAATTAAAAAAAAATTGAAGACAGATGAAATGGATAGATTCCTAGAAAGGAGCAAATTACCAAAACTGAATCATGAAGATATAAGACTAAGGAAATTCTCTTCTATTTCTAATATGCTGAGAACTTCTTAAGAATGAGTGCTGCATTTTGTCAAATACTTTTCCTGCATCTATTGATGTGGCCACCTGAGTTTTCCTCCTTAGCTCACTGAATGGGTGGGTTGTTTTGTAAAAGTTGAACTACCCTCGCTATTTTGAGATAAATCCCACTTGGTCATGATGTATAATCATTCCTTCCTTCCTTCCTTCCTTCCTTTCTTCCTTCTTTCCTTCTTAATCTTTCATTCACTGGTGGTCAGGATTTTTATGTTAACATTTATGAGAGATAATGCATTTTCTCTTTCTTTCGTACCTTTTGATGTGGTATTGTTGTAATTCACAAAACCATAGTAACATCAAATTTAATGACAAGTAACTAAATGCTTTTCCCTAAGAACAAAGCATAGATAGCTTCTCTCATGATTTCCATTGAATATCATAAGTCCAACTTAACACAGTAAGATTTGAAATAGAATAAAATTCATGTAGTTCAGGAAGGAAGAAATAAATAAAACTGTGTTATAGCTAACATGTTTATATACAGAACAGTGCTGGGAGCTGCAGGAAGCCAGGAAATTGATCAAGTGTGTTTAGGTGGGACTAGGCCTCAGTGCCTAAAGCAAATAAGCTACCCCAGTGCTGAGAAAAACATCCTGTCTGGTTCAGGCCAGCTATTGGTCGCTAAAAACCTTGTGTCATGTGATACAAACTTTGCAAAAGTATAAATAAAGGATCATTTCTGGGGTGCATTGAGTTAGTCTTGTCTATCAGGCAGACCGGCAACCACCTAGCCCCTCCCCAAAAAAGAAGACATAAGAACCCTCCATAATGCAATAACAATAAACAAAATACAAAATGTAACAACAACAACAACAAAAAAACTACTGACAAAGAAAAGTCTAGGTCCTGATGAATTCACTACTGAATTCTATGATAAATTTACAGAGCATATGATCCCAATACTCCTCAAAATCTTCAATGAAATTGAAAAGAAAACAATCCTCTGAAAATCATTCCTGGAGGCAAGTATCACACTGATACCAAAACCAGACAGAGATGCAACTACAAAAGAGAACTATAGGCCAATCTCTCTCATGAATATAGGTGCAAAAGTCTGGAATAACAGCCTCATAAATAGAATATAGCAAATTATCAAGAAGATTATACACCATGACCAGGTAGGGTGCATCCCAGGGATGCAAGGATAGTTCAACATACAGAAATCTGTATAAATGTAATACACTATATCAATAGAGTAAAATCTAAAAACCACATGATCATTTCAATTGATGCAGAAAAGGCTTTTGACAAAGTCTAAAACTCATCCATCTTCAAAGCCCTACAGAAAATTGGAATAGATGGCCTTTATCACAATCTGTAAAAACTATCTATAAAAATCCTATGGCTAACATAATTCTTTTTTTTTTTTTTTTCAGAGCAGGTGATCAAACTCAGGACCTTGCATTTGCTAGGCAAGCACTTATGCACCTGAGCTATCTCCCCAGCTCAAAACATTGAAATCTTTTTCTCTCAGACCTGGTACAAGATAAGGCTATCCTTTATCACCACTTAATTTTACTATAGTTCTGGAATTATTAGCTTGAGCCATTAGAATATAGAGAAATAAATGGAACAAGAATAGGTAAAGAAGTTAAACTATCATTATTTGCAGAAGACATGACACTCTACTTGGAAGACACAAAGGACACCAAGGATCTACTACAATTAGTACACAAACTCAAGGCTGGAGAAATAGCTCAGTAGAATAAAGTGCTTGTCTGGCAAGCACAGGATTCTGAGTTCAATCCCCAGTATAAAAAAAAAGGTTTCTTTACTCAGAAAGAATGGCTATTATAAAGAAATCAACCAGCAACAAATGCTGGAGAGGCTGGGGAGAAAAAAAAAAGAACACTTCTCCACTGCTGGTGGGAATGCAGATTGGTGCAACCATTATGGAAAGTGGTGTGGAGGCTCCTTAAAAACTAGAACTGGAAATCCCATTCAATCCAGCTATCTCCCTACTGGAAATTTTCCCAGAAGAACTGAAAACATCATACCGTAGAGATATCTGTGCACCTATGTTTATAGCAGCCCAATTTGTAATAGCCAAATCTTGCAAACAACCAAAATGCCTATCATTTGAAGAATGGTTGAAAAAGATGTGGTATTTTTATGCAATGGAATATTGCTCAGGTATAAAGAATGATAAACTAGAAGACTTCATATATAAATGGATGTATATTGAACATATACTCATAAGTGAAATAAACCAGATCTATGTGTGTAAATATCGTATAGTCTCCCTAGTACAAGAAATCTAAAGTATAAATAAAAATGGAAAGGCATAACACATCTGAACGAAAATCAAAGACTTTTGAAGCAACACTAAAACTATGCTTGGAATGCATGTCATTCTGGGCTTTTAGATATGTACTGCTTCTAATGTAAACTCAGTAACTGCTATACTCTCTCAACTAAATGGTTAACAAAAAAAAAAAAAAAACAAAAAAAAAGGAATTAATTGAGAATAAGAGACTAGGCAAAATGCCATAGGCTTGACAGGCTATAATTTTGCACATTCTTAGATTTCTAAATGTTTGTGTAAAAATGTGTAACTGCTTTTATCACTTTCTGTAGGGATTTACTAGAATATCAATGATTGAAGGAAAATACCAATGTCAAGCTAAGTCTAAGATGTTTGATATTCAGAAAGACAGTGATGTTGAGCTCAATTACCTATGTTATAGAGTAATACTACCACGAAGCTTTTCTGCTGGAGGGTTGAGAATGTAAGTTAACAGACCAAAAATTGGAGAAAAAGAAGGGCTATGAGGATAGTCATTATTTTGGCTCTAGTCCCTCAAGGTCAGTGAAGACTCAGGACATAAGAGAACCTGTGCTGTAACATCCTATAAGTCAGTGGTTTCCCAAATTTTCTGGTCAAGGAGATTATGGGACCTCAGAGGAAAGGGATAAATGAAGTATAGTGTTTCTAGGGAGAGACGCCTGGGGAGAAAACATTCACTCAGGCTTTCACAGAGAGCAAATTGGTCAAGCAATGGCTATGACTTGTCCCGATGGCTAACACTGACAACAGTTCTACAAAGCACTGTATTTGGTTCCCAAGTTAATTCTGAGGAGATTTGACCTTGGAAAATACAAATGATGAAAGTTTTTTTTATACAGGTCTTGCTTTAACTTGCCCTCGATCACCCGGCAGAAAAGCTTAATTACAAGGCAAAAACTGCAGAGCTAGATTAGTATGGTGAGCTGTAAGAGGCTTAAATCAATAGCCTTCAACATTGCTAGTTTCACTGGTAACCCACTGCAATTATGAGATATTGGACTATGTATACAACTACTTCCTCTTAGTTCAAAGAGAAGAAAATTTTTTCTTCTCTTTTGTTTTCTCTACCAATATCAATTAGAAAGTTTATCATGTCTACATCCTGTACTCTGTTTCACTTATGAGGACAACAATATGCAATGTTTCAATTATTGCGAATGTACTACTAACATGCTTTGAAACTCTCATATTGTTATCTCTTACTAAAAGTAATAATAAATTAAAAAACAATAAAATAAAATAACATTTGAAAATACACAAACTCAGCAGTACAGCAGCATACAAAGTCAATATTCAAAAGTCAATAGCAATTGTTTACACACATAACAAATACACTGAGAAGGAAATTAGTGAAACAATGAGTTTTACAATACAACAGCAGAAAATGAAATACTTAAGAATTAATCTAACTAAAGAATTAAAACACTTATTCAACAACGGGGCTGGTTGTGGTGGCGGACATCTGTAATCCCAGCACTCGGGAGGCTGAGGCAAGAGCATCGCTGCGAGTTCGAGACCAGCCTGGGCTACAAAAGTAAGCGCAAGGCCAGCTTGAATTATGCAGTGAGATCCTGTCTCAAAAAGACAAAAAAACAAAACAAAAACAACAACAACAAAAAACGGGGCCGGTGAGATAGCTCCATGGCACAAGTGCCTGCCTGGAAAGTGCAAGGTCATGAATTTGAACTCCAGTCCCAGAAAACAAAACAAAACAAAACAAAAGAGAACAAAACAAACAAACCATAAAAACATTTATTCAATGAAAATTACAGTACTCTGAAAAAAGCGATTGTAGAGGATTTCAGAAAACGGAAAGATATTCTATGCTCAGGATAGGCATGACCAATATTGTGAAGATGGCCATGCTCCCAAAATTGTTATAAAGATTTAGTGAAATCCCTATCAAAATGCAACCAACATACCACATGGACTTAGATAAATCATTTCTAAAATTTCTTTGGAACCAGAAAAGGCCTAGAAGAGCAAAGGAAATCCTGGGCAATGAAGACAAGGCAGGAGGCATTGCAGTTCCTGACTTGAAATTATTCTATAAATCTACTGTGATAAAATCAGCATGATATTGGCAAAAAAATTAATCTGAGGATCATCGGAATAGATTAGGCATGCAGAAAGCAACTACAGACACACTCAGCCACCTTATCTTCTACAAAGGCGTCAAACATGCTTACTGGAAGAAAGATAGCCTCCTTAACAAATGGTGCTGGAAAAACTGGATCTCAACATCCCCAAAATTAAAACTTGACCCAGGTCTATCAATATACACTAAACTAAAGTCAAAATAGATTAATTATCTAAATATTAAAAAAAGAAAAATTAAATCACCTGGAAGAAACACAGGAAGAAATCTTGAAGACCTTGTGGTAGTGAACCGCTCTGAACAAAAATCAAACTGCATGGATAATTCTTGAAAGAATTATCAACTGGGACCTCCACTTATTAAGACATTTTTGCATGTCAAATGAAATTACCAACACAGTGAAAAGACACCCCACAAATTTTGAAAAATCTGAACTAATGAACACTCAGACAAAGGTATTTTTCCTGGAATTTATAGAGAACTAAAAAACATTAAGGATCCAAAACTTAATACACAAATGGGAATCCAAGATGAACACACACTTCCCAAAGGAAGCAATTCTAGAAGCTAATAGGTACATGAAAAAAATGCCCCACATGGGGCTGGGGAAACAGCTTCGTGGCACAAGTGCCTGCCTGGCAAGTGCAAGGTCGTAAGTTTGAGCCCCAGTCCTGGAAAAAAAAAGAAAAAAAAATTATAAAAAATGCCCCACATCACTAGCCATCCATGAAATGAAAAAAAACCAAAAAACAAAAAAAACCCAAACAAACAACAACCCCCCCCCAAAAAAAAACCCACTGAGATGCCATCTGACCCCAGTAAGATTGGCTATCATAAAGAAATCAACCAACAACAAATGTTGGAGAGGCTGTGGAAACCAAGGAACACTTCTCCAATGCTGGTGGCAGTTTCCACACTATTATGGAAATCAGTGTGGAGGCTCCTTAAAAAACTAGAACTGGAAATCCTATTCAATTCAGCTATTTCCCTACTGGGAATTTTTCCAAAAGAAAACAAAACAT
The DNA here is from genome assembly GCA_004027025.1 of Myocastor coypus. NCBI lineage: Eukaryota > Metazoa > Chordata > Mammalia > Rodentia > Myocastoridae > Myocastor > Myocastor coypus. The sequence goes on along the minus strand of PVJA010023379.1, from coordinate 22,689 downwards.
ACCATAGTTATATGTGTACCTATGTTCATAGCAGCACAGTTTGTGATAATCAAATCTTGGAAACAACCAAAATACCTGTCTCCTGTAGGATGGATAAAAAAGATGTACTGTTTTTCTACAATGGAGTATTAGTCAGCTCTAAAGAATTATATACTCAAACCCTTCATATATTAATGTTTGCAGCTTGAAGTTATGTTCATAAGTGATATAATCCAGATCTACTTGTGTAAATATTGTATAATCTCCCTAGTGATAGAATTGAAAAGAAGAAATACAAATGGAAATGTATAACATTAAAATAGAAAGCCAGGATTTAATGATTAAACAATGAAGAGAGAACAAGGAGAAAAGTTAGGAACATGGTAGGCCCAAAACCATACATTTATATACACCAGATGGTTAAGACAATGGTCCTAAGAATCTCCATCAGATTTGAAACAGCAGTTAATTGGTAGATTTCTCACCTTGACTAACTACATATGCTGATATATGTGATTTAAGCAACTATACTCAGGAAAATACTAAAATGGTGCTTAGAATACCTAACATTTTGGACTTCTAAATGTGTGTTGGTTCTAATTTCATAACAATTACTGCTATACACTCTCCCATGTAAAGGTTTGTTTTGAAAAAATAAAAGTAATAAAGAGAATAAGAGAGAAGAAAAAAATGCCACAGGCTTGTCCTGTTCTGATTTTGTATATGCTTAGACTCCTCAATTTCTGAAGATGTGTAATTCTTTTTTCATTATCACATTTTAAAGGGATTTATTAGAATATATCAATGGTTGATGGAAAACACGAGTTCTGTGTTGTCTAAGGCATTTGATACTCAGAAATGATGTTTAGCTCAAGTGCCTATGTTATAGGGTAATGGTATGACTAAGCTTCTCTGCTGCAGGATTAACAACTTAAGTTCACAGACAAAAAAATCAGAGAAAAAGAATGGCTACAAAGATAGCCAATATTTTGGCTCTAGCCCTTCTAGGTCACTGAGGACTCAGGACATAAGAGAACCTGTACTGTTAAATCCTATAACTCAGTGTTGTCCCAAATTTTCTATTCAAGGATATTATGGGGCCACAGAGCAAAGGGATTGATGATGTGCAGTGTGCTTAAGGAGAGTCACCTGGAGAGAAAACATTCTCTCAGACTTTTACAGAGAACAAACTGGTCAAGCAATGGCTGTGACTCATCCGGAGGGCTGATACCGACTTAAGTTGTACAAAACGCTGTACGTGGATTCAGGATAAAACCTGAGCTGATTTGACTGAATATGTCAGATACAAAAGTTACATTTTTTGTTATATAGATCTTGCTTTAACATAGTCTTAACCATCCAGAAGAAAAGCTTAACCAGGAGCTATAAGAAATAAAGCCATATTAATATGCAGAGCTAAACTGAATAGCTTCTGACATTGCCAGCTTTGCTGATAACCCAATACTATTATGGACTATTTGGAATATACATACAACTACCTTTTCTTTGCTCAATGAGAAAAAATATTTGTACTAATAGTGTTTGAAAAAGTTGTCATGACTACATCTTGTAATCTGAACAACTACTATGAAGACAATAATATCGAATGCATTAATTATGGTAGCTGTCCTATTAACATGTTTTGAAACTGTTCCATTGTTGTTTCTTTTTATTAAAATTAATAAAATTTTTAAAAAAACAGAAAGAAAAGATACCATGTTTGTGTCTTGTCCTCTGTATAACTACCATGCAGACAACAATATGCAAAACATTAATTATTGTAACTGTTCTACTAACCTGTTTTTAAATTGTTCCTTTGCTATTTTGTTTTTTCTCATTAAAGGAATAAAAGTATTTAGAAAAGAGAATGGAATCGTGTCATTTTCATAAAAGATGGATGAACTTGAGATCAACTGAAATCTAACTGAAATAGGCTAAGAAATTTATCACAAGTTTTTACATGAGAAATCTTAAATATGAGTAAATGAGTAGGCAAAATAGTAGGAAATAAAAAAGGTGTTTTGGAAATGGAAATGAGGAACAGGAAAATGTAAGGGAGGTGAGTTACAAGGCTGAAAACTGACTGAGATACATTATATCCATACATCGGTTTCCCAAAGTGAACATGGTTCATATGTATTACAAACATGCACTTGTAAAAAGGAAAGTGAAAACTTAAGAATAAGAAAATAAATATATTTATCCTCCTTTTTTGTCTATTTGGTAAATCCTTGATGTAATGTCCTATAACTTTTGGACTCAAACAACCTCTCTCATGTAATTATCCATAATGAAGGAAATTCCTATTGTAAACACTCGTGGTCCTCTGAGTATCTTGGTCACTACAGTCTAGTGATGTCAAAGCCTTAATTAGTTTCTAATCACTGTGATGGATTTTCTTTTATGTCTGTGTTAGAGATATTGACACTTCAAAATTTGAAGGGCGAGGACAGAAGTCTAGAAAGGTATAGATTTAGTTCTTTTGTCTCTAGTACAATGGTTCCAGTAGAATTTTGTTTCTCCTAGTAGGACCTAATATTATAAAGCAAAGGGCAGAATAACGCACCTTTTAGAGTGTTTAAATGAGAATATATTGGTTGGTAGCATTTTTCCTAGGATGAATAATGGAGTATTTTGTCCTTTAGTTCAAACATAGACCAGGATATAATTCTTTTAAAATAACTGATGACCTTATGATTATTTGTGATTCTAATAAGTTTATGAAAGTAATTTGTGATTATCTAATTTACTGCTGTTGTTAACAGAAGTAATATAATAGTTATGATTATGTTAAATTATTGGTAAAATTGTGAAATAGAATATTTGTTTGCAAAACATTTTATTTCTTTCTTTTAATCTACTTTTTTCTCAATCAGATTCTGTAGTACTCCAATGGCTCCTTCGACTACTTTCGGCCATAGATTCTGACTCAGTATGAAGCTCTATTTCATCTCCTTGAAAACAGTTAATATTCTGAACTAATTTTTTAAATGCATTTTCCTTTGCAAAAAGTAAACTTTATGCCATCTCCATAGAAATACATAGGAGATGTGTAGCATCCCCATTTTTTTCTTCCATTTTGCTTTAGGTAAGTGAAACTCTTTAGTTGGCATTATTTGAAGGTTACATTCTAATATTTATGTTTAATATGCTGATAACAATGATGCTCATATCACTGATACAGATTTAAGGAGGAAATATGTGATTATTAGCAATACTGAAAAGCTTTCAAAGGTTGAATCTTTCATAGAGTAGAGTTCAGTGGTCCCTGTATACTATACTTTTGTTTGTTTCACTTCTTCTGTCATTGGGGAGATATTTTTATAAAATTACAAAATGAGGGTGCCTGAGCATACCGAAAAATCTTATAAGCATGCCTTAATGTATCTTACAATATTCCAAGAAATGAAAAGTTTGAATTTATGTGAACATTAAACTTATATGGATCAGAGAATATCATTTAAAATTATGATAGGATTTTATAATATGGTCTGAAATAACACATCATTAACAAAGTCTATATGTACTTATTAAAGTTTATTACAGAGTATTTACCCAAATATTATTTTAAGGTATTTTTATTGTTTCTTTAGAGTAGGATTCTACATATTATATTATGCCAAACTCCTTCAGGAGCTGGCCAGTATTGTAAACATATATAATCATATCACTGTGTTTTCCACAGGTTTTATTCTTTTTTTGGTGCCAAGGGCCAAACCCAGGGCTTCCAGCTTGCTAGGCAAGCATTCTACCGCTGGGCTAAATCCCCAGCCCCTCACTGTGTTTTCTTAATTATAACTTTTTATTTATTCTAATTGCTTTGTTTTACCTATGTTAGGATGATTTGGTAATGAGGGCATAAAGTATAGTCAATGCCAGATAATAATCCATATGGTAGGGAAAGAAGAGAGAGAATTCATCACTTTGTATGAATGTACCAGGATTATTAATAGCAAATAATCTCTAAGTCATGTAATAAATTTAAGTAGTTGGTTAATACTGGATAGCAAGTGCCCAGGGAAAAACAAGTCTTTAACATAAACAAATGTAATACTAACAGTAAAACCATTTAAATAGGAAAGAAATTTAAAACTCATATTGCTCACTGCTTTCACTTTGCAAACCAAGAAACTAAATTTTTGATTCTTATCAATTTTGTCAGTTTTTTCTTCATGGAAACAATTTTCTCCTTTTATGAGCATCGTAAAACCCAACTGGCAGTGAAAGAACAGCTTTCTAAAAGACACTTGGAAGCTAATGCCTTCCCCACAAAAAATGGAGTAGAAGTTTGATTCTAAAGTCATCTATACTTGCAGTTGTCTTGTGCTATACTCATTTCTGATGAAAACCTAGAAATCTTTCTAAGGTTTGCTGTGCTTAATACTTTCTTTCTTTCTGAAAAGGGATATTGAAAAGCCTGTTAGAAGGTTTGTGAGGGGCTGGGGTGATAGCTCAGTAGAATAAGCACTTGCCTGGCAAGCACAAGAATCTGAGTTCAAGCCCCGGTTCCGCAAAAAAAAAAAAAAAAAAAAAAAGAAGGTTTGTGGGAACATTGTTCCCTTTCCTGCCTTAGAAAACTCAATGTATTAGACCAAGTGATCGCGGGATCTAAGAGTGAAGACTCCTCAGCAAAGAGGAGGCAAAAAGGAAACCAAAGAGAATAAGCCGGCTTCTCAAATTCAGATGTGAAGCACTGATTAACTTTTCTTCCAGTCCTCGCTACATTCAAATTCCATATGTTAAAACTTTCTGATGATACAGAAATTTGTGCTAATATAAGACATGGAGATTTGAAATAGAAAAGTGAGTCCCTGAACTTACAGTTTGGGAATTTAAACTATTCATAATATTTCTTGTCTTTGTGCATATGTCTTGCATAACACACGAGACACTAGACAATTTTTAAGTTAGAATCAAAGAAGGCATTAATATCAACACCTCCAAATGGTTACAAATTAGCAAATGTCCTCTCACCAGGTGTGACTTAGAAAAGAAGAAAGATAATTCAAATTCAAATAATCCAATGTGCCCTTGTATATTTTTTCTTATTGTCATATACCATCAGTGAATTTTTTTTTAGTTCATGGAGGAATAACATGAAGAGGAAATAATTTGGATAAAATAGAACATAAAATGGTTGCATAAGAAAAAAAACCTGATTTTTCTCATTCGGAGATTCTTACTATAAAACCTCATCCCATAAAACTATGACTTTTAAAAGATTCATTAATCAAATCAAGTAATACCATCCTAGATAATGTCCATGATTTATTAACACTAATGCCCGAGTGTAAAGAAGTTTAATACTTTCAGGGACTGGTTGAAAGAAACTATGTATCAAATTTTTTTCAAAAAGAACTTCTTGGAGAGACAAATTGTAAGCTGAGAGTTGTGGAAACTCAATTTTGCAAAGATTTTATGTTTTAGTTTATAGAACGTGTTACTGGAGAGAAGAAAAGGTACAGTCAAAGTAATAATTCATCTGATGATCTTACACATATTCTATGCTATCTTTATTTCTCCCATTTTGATCTTTAAAAATATATAACACATCTTCTCCAAATGCAAAAAAATCCATATTTTTGAATTTCTGATGAAGTGAATATTCTTATGTAACATCAATGATATCATGAATCAATATTGGCAGCAGTTCACTCTTCTTATTTTGCATGTTTCTAATTAAGGAGTAACACTTGTTATGCTTAAGTAACATGTATTAAGTTGATCTGTTTTTTGAGTTTATGTAACTCATTCCACAGCATTTCCTGTACTTTCTATATGACCTCTAATGATTCAGAAATACTGAGGAACTTAAATATAAAGAATTTTGAAAGCCTGAGGTGTAAATGAAAAAGGAAGCCATCCTCCCTGCCTTTACTGAAATTTATTTCCCTCCTATTTAGGTAACTGAAGATAAGTTTCTTCCAAAGTCAATGAAGGAGTCAAATTATTCTCGGGTGACAGAATTTGTGTTGCTGGGACTCTCTAGTTCCAAGGAGCTCCAGCCTTTCTTGTTTCTCATATTTTCACTACTGTACTTAGCAATACTCCTGGGGAACTTTCTTATAATCCTCACTGTGAACTCTGATCCCCGTCTTCATACCCCCATGTACTTTCTCCTTGCAAACCTGTCTTTCATAGATGTGTGTGTTGCTTCTTTTGCTACCCCCAAAATGATTGCAGACCTTCTTGTTGAACACAAGACTATTTCATTCAATGCTTGCCTGGCACAAATTTTCTTTGTTCATCTTTTCACTGGTGGTGAAATGGTACTCCTTGTATCCATGGCTTATGATCGCTATGTGGCTATATGCAAGCCTCTCCACTATATGACAATCATGAGTCGCCGTGTATGCACCATTCTTGTTGTTATCTCCTGGTGTGTGGGCTTCATTCATACTACTAGTCAGTTGGCATTTACCATCAACTTACCTTTTTGTGGCCCTAATCAGGTTGACAGTTTTTTCTGCGACCTCCCTCTAGTGACCAAACTAGCCTGTACAGATACATACATTATCAGCTTACTAATAGTTGCAGACAGTGGCTTTCTTTCCTTGAGTTCTTTTCTCCTCTTGGTTGTCTCCTACACCGTGATACTTGTTACAGTCAGGAAACGTTCTTCTGCAAGCATGGCAAAGGCCCGCTCCACACTGACTGCTCACATCACTGTAGTCACACTCTTCTTTGGACCATGTATTTTCATTTATGTGTGGCCTTTCAGCAGTTATTCAGTGGACAAAGTCCTTGCTGTGTTCTATACCATCTTTACTCCCATTTTAAATCCAGTTATTTATACTCTGAGGAACAAAGAAGTGAAGGCAGCTATGTCAAAACTAAAGAGTCAGTATCTAAAGACTGCCCAGGTTTCTGCACTTATAAGGAATGTTCTTTCTCTGGAAACAAAGTAAACTTATAGAATAATGATCACTTTACAGTATACCCTATCACTTTAAAATGGAATTGCTGTAATTTTTAAAGCCAAGCATTTTGACATGTGTTGTTCATTAAACTGAATTTACAGGTTAATATTTTAATAAATACAAATGTATGTTACAAAATTTAATCTTCTTTTCATCCTTTATTCTTTGATTTCTTCTACTTATTCTGAATGTAAAATCATTTCAGTATATGTTATTAGCATTCACATCAATAGTGAAGCTTTTTTTAAAAAAAAGTATAAATGCGTTGGAGATTGTATAAGTTTAAAATATGTTATTTGTACTCCAGCCAATAAAATGATTTTTATTGTATATAGAGAAATGATTTTATAAGGTATTTTTTTAATAGAACAATGATAAAAAATTATGGTTTTGCCCACCTCTGTATTCCTTTTCCTGCTAGTGGGATATTGTCATGAATATAGCTTTGATTCTTTTATTCAGTAATTCATGGGATATTTAGTTCAATGCATCAAGCCAATCTGTTAATACAAGTTTGTTCAATAGTTTGGTTACATGTACAAGTAAATTGAATCAAACAAAGATATTTGTGACCAAAAGTTACACTATAAAGGTTCATTGAAATGTTCAAGTCATGAGTAAAAATATCAACTCTTCATGTTCTTCAATAACTGTTTTAGTTTATTTGGGTATTTCTACTGGGTTTGTCTGCTGGGTTGATTTTATTTGTATTTTCTTGAGAGAAGATCTGGATTTATGACAAATGTTCTTTTCCTAGAAACATAATAAACTTAGTGATGTTCCTTCTTTAGTTCTCCCCTTATAAATTTTCAAATAGGTTTATTATAGTAATAAAAGAAAGAAATTTGAGGCCTGTGAAAGATGACTAAGTTGAAGTAAAGGGCTGGGGAGATAGCTCCATAGACTAAATGCCTAGCTGGCAAGCTCAGGGTCCTGAATTCAAGCCTGATACCACAAAAAAAGAAAAAAAAAAAAAGTAAAACATATCTGTGATAATAAAATAGTCATATAATGAACCACAGTAATTTCATTATTTTTATCTTTTATAAATTTTAATATTTAATTTTATATATCTTAATTTTTAGTCTTTATTTTTTTTTTGTTTAACATGAAAAGTTTATTTGCTCAGTACACCAAATAGGATGCAAGCACTGTCATGACAAATATACAGAAATATGTAGATCAACAAAAAACAGTAATGTAAATGAAGGGCAATTTCTTTAAAGTTATGACAACATACTCCCAGGAAGAATCTTTTCTTCAGTTAAACATTTCAATAAAATAAAGGGTAATGGATTAAGTGGAAGTAAGCTTGTGAATTTTTCTTAAAAATAAAATTCCAACTGTATTAATCCATGCTTATTAAACACTGTAACTACAATTTCCAAATAAGCACAAAAGGAGATAGTAGTTAGTTACCTTTTAGCTGGAATAGTCCAGAGGAAAATAGTTACTACAAATACAGCAGGCAAACTGTTAGACTGACCAATCTAGAAGAACATACTGTACTAAATTTCGGTCTCAAATTGTACTAAATGCTCATCATTAGTATGGCACATTTTGGTCTATGATGTGGTTTAATGCCAAGACATTACAATTTGTTACAGAAACATAGATTACTGTTGCATCTTTAAATTTTTAAATATATTTTAAAAAGCCAGGTATATTTTCACATACAAAGGCAGTTTTTCCCAGGAGGAATTTATAGGAAGTAGTCTGGGGTGCGTCGAGTAACGTGAGGCTCTCCGCGACGAGGTGCTGGGTCAAACTGAAGAAAAGAATATTTTAAGGTATCATCCAATTCCATGATAGCAGCCTGGTTTCCACAACGGTAGCAGTAATTGGGTGCACTAAATATGGTAACCACATTCCGATCATGACACCAATTGTATCCCTCCATTACTAGCTGGTGGGCACGAGAAACCAGTGTGAGACCATTGGCATGATTAAATGTTTCAGAAATATCTTGTCCAAATGTGTAGCCAGCACCACGTGGTGAAATACCCCACCCACCATGATCATCTGGGTCTGACCATAAGAGATCACACATTGGGCCCTCATGTGGAACTTCTTGTAAACGATCCAGGGCTCTTATATGATCCAGTGTATCTATGGATGGAGAGAGGCCACCATGGAGACAGAATATCTGTCCATCTACTAAAGCTGTAAGTGGAAGATAATCAAAGAGATCTGTAAAATATTTCCAAACATTGGCATTTCCGTATTTTCGTAGACATTCATCATAAAAACCATATACTTGGGTAATTTGTCGGCTTTCGTGATTTCCTCTCAGTATGGTAATGCGTTCTGGATAACGCACCTTTAATGATACAAGAAGAGTCACAGTCTCCACAGAATAATAACCTCTGTCTACATAGTCACCCATGAACAGATAGTTTGTATCTGGTGATTTTCCACCAATTCTAAAGAGTTCCATAAGGTCATGGAATTGGCCATGTACATCTCCACAGACAGTAACAGGACAACGAACCTCTTGCACATTTGATTCTTTTTTTTTTTTTTTTTTTTTTTTTT
>PVJA010023379.1:0-13155 GCA_004027025.1 Myocastor coypus | reverse complement strand
CGTTCAGCTGCTCGACCCATTGGTCCAGCTCCTTGGTGAACGCCTTGTCGTCCAGGGCGGCCGTGGCCGCGCCCGCCCCGCCTCCTCCCCCCGGCCGCCCCGGCCGCCCCGGCGGCCGCGTCCGCCCGCAGCGCAGACCAAGCCCCGCGCCGCCTCAGGAGAGGCCTCCGGGAGACCCCGCCCGCCCTGCGCCACCAGCTGCCGCGGGGAGCCGCTGGGGAGCGCGGAAGGTGGCAGAGCGCGGCGTGGGTCTTGGGCGCAAGTCCCGCCGGAGGGTAGCCGCCGGCACCGCCGCTTCTCACCCACCGGCCTCTGCCGCCCCCAATTTAGCTCTGTGGCACAAGTGCCTGCCTGACAAGTGCAAGGTCTTGAGTTCAAACCCTGGTACCACAAAACAAAACAAAACAAAACAAAACAAAACAAAACAATTTTTAGTCTTTATTGTAAAACTTTCCCAAAATTTTACCATTATCTCTCAATGTCGCATTGCAAAGATTTTAACTCGAGGATAATATTAGATGCACTTCCCTATACAAAAGAGATGATAGCTCTGTTTAGACATATGAGATAATATATAATACTGATATGGCATTTTACCCTGTCATTTCAAGCTGATGACACAAAGATCATTCTATAATTAGCATGATGGAGAAAGTAAAATTTAAACATACATAGATATCTAGTAGAAAATACTTTATTCAAAACCTTCATAAACACGCCATCTCAGAGGGTCTACTGGGGAAGAGCCATAGGAAAGGCAGTGGAGGGGACAGAGGTCCGTTTGGCCAGCTCACCTGCAAGGAGAAGAACGCATCAACCAGACCCAAGCCATGTCCTTCCAGCCAAGTTTGAGTTCAGTAGGTGTAGACCCAGTGAGCTAAGGCAGTTGTCTGGGACCTGCTGAGCTCAGACAGAGGCCCAGGCCTACAGGAGCATCCTCACACAACAGAGGGGGCAGCAAATAACTAGGAAGAGCTAGACTGCTTAGAAGACTCTAAATTCCTGAAGGGGTAACCAGACAGAACTCAGGGAAACTAATTTAAATACAAATTCCAAATTTAGAGTTTGGTTTGTTATATAGCTATAATGTTCGCTTGTATGGTCTAAGGTACAAAGCCTTTAGGTGCAAAAGTTTGTCAGTTTCTAAATTTCATTAACTGTTATTAGTATTTCTAATTCTGTAGCTGTACATAGGAAACGATATTTGCATTAGTCGCATGTTTTCATTTTGGTATTAATGCTGGGAGGTGATGGGGTAATAACCTCACTAGAGTCCAATATAGAAGGACAGAGGAAAGTGACAAATGGGAACCAATATCTCACTCTCAATTAATAGAGAAGGCAACATCTTGGGACACACACACACACATACACACACAAACACACACACACACACAAACACACACACACAAACACACACACACACAAACGACAAAGGACAGATACCTTAAAAACAGACTTTAGAGAGAGGCTCTGATTAGAGGAGTTACAGCTACCTATTAGATACATGTGAGATGCTAAAGCTAAGTCAAAAAGATATCCAAGTTATGAATGACCAAATAAGAAGGCATGAAATTGAATATTTAATAAAAAACCTACCACTAATGTAAAGCCCAGGTGCTGATACATTCACAGCAGAATTGTACAAGAAATTTAGAGAATATTTAATACCAACATTTTTCAAACTCTTCTCTGAAATTGAAAGGAAAGCAATTCTCCCAAACTCACTCCTGGAGGCAAGAATTACTGTGATTCAAAAGTAGAGAAAGATGCAATTAAAAAAGCGAACTAGAGGTTCTTGCCAGAGCCCAGCCCCAGCCTGTGTGTGGGACCTCCCTGTTGATCACTAGATCCATTTCCAGCCAGAGATCAGGCCTGGGGTGTGTGTGTGTGTGTGTGTGTGTGTGTGTGTGTGTCCACTCATAAACTCAGTGGATCCCATTCCAATAAGCAAACAGACCCAGCATCTGTGGGGGACCATCTTCACACTTGCAGAAACCTCTTCTAGCAGACAGGCCTGGTACAGAACCCTGCACCAGATCTACCTGCAGAGAGGCTAGTGGCCAGAATGACCCAGATAATCCAGGAGCTGAACATCTCGCCAGAGGAGTACAACATGTTCAGTTTCATGGGCTGCAGCAGCAAGAAACAGCACAGCAGCTAGACCAAATACAGTCACATCTGGAGGAGTTCAAACTTGATAGATCTGGACCCAGTAAGCTGAGACACTTTGCTAGACCCAGATCTATGAGAACAACTTGTCTCTTTGGCTCTTTATGAAGAGAGGAAGCAACAAGTAACGTGTGAACTGATCTGCCTGGAACAACCCAGGTACATCAAGGGAAGGTGATCTTACAGAACTTAAGGGAACTAATTTAAACACAAATTCTCAATGTAATATCTGCTTAGCAAAACAAACATAATGTTGGCTCTTACTGTATAAGATACAAATACATTTGTTGCAAAAGTTTGTTAATTGGTAAATATCACCACACAGTATTAGTGTTCCTAATTGTAGTTCTATAAATACAAAACTATAAATTAGCCACATAATCTCTCTGGTGTTGATTTTTTTGTGGCACTGGGGATTGAACTCAGAACCTTGCACTTACCAGGCAAGTGTTTATTCTACTGAGCTATCTCCTTGGCCCCTCTTGGGTATGCATTTATTTTTAGGTGCTAAGCTTATAACTGCACCAAAGGTCTACACCAAAGTTCGGAGGACAGTGCTATACAAAATGACAGAGAGAAGAGCACAGGCATTCTCAGGCCCTGAGCCCATGCAGGACAAATGCAGAAGATATTAGCATGGAAGAAATTGAGAATCATGCCTGAAATCTCTGAATCAATAGTATCTGAAGTAAAGAAACAACAACAGAAAGATATGGAGGAAATCAGATCAGAAATAATCTCTGAAATAAAAAAGAAACATAACTATAACGAAAGAATTACTAAGTGTTGCTAAAGGAGTCACTGATTAAAAAAAATAGAGAATACAAAAATGATGGAATCCTTGAATGAGCAATATAGGAAAGAAATAGAAGGCATGAAGCAGAATCCAAGAGACATACAGGAAATTAAAACCTCAATCACAAGCTGGCAAAACCTTTTGACTGAAAGTGAAGACAGACTTTCAGATCTTGAAGGCACCATAGCAGGTAGTGAAAAAGTAAGAAGTGATGTTTGATAAACAGTTAGGAGTGAGACCATCTAATGTGTTTACTGGACATATCTGGCCCAAGCCCAGGCCCTGTTTGTGTGTATGAGACATTCTGCCATGCGTGCTGGATCCCCTCTAGCTCTGTCCCAGGCACAATATGTGTGTGAGAACTTCAGCCGCTCTTGTTGAACTGCTCAAGACGAGTCTAGGCCCTTTGTGTGTGAAAAACCTTCTGCCATGCTTGCTGAGTTCCATCCAGTCCCATTCCAGGCTAGGGTTTATATTAGATGATCCAAACACTTGAGGGAGCCTCCTCCAACAGACAGGCCTGGTGTGAAACTATGCCACTTAACTCCGTGTGGAGGAGATAGGTGCCAGAACAACATAGCTAATCCAGGAGCTGAACATCTTGCCTGAGGTACAGTGGGTTCACTTCAATAGGCTGAAGCAGGTAGAAGCTGAGCACAGCAGCCAGACCAAAGACAGTCACATCTGGATGAGTTCAAACTTGGTAGATCTGAACCCAGTAAACTGAGACACCTTGATAGCCCCAGATCTGTGAGACCATCCTATTACTCAGCTTTTTATCGAGAGAGGGGGCAACAAGTAACTGGGGTGAACTAGTCTGCCTGGAATATCTTAGCTTCATCAAGGAGAGGTGATCATACAGAACTTAGGGGAACTAATTTAAACATAAATTCTCAATTTAATATGTGCTTACCAAAACAGTCAATGTTGGCTCTTACTGTATAAAATACAAACCCATTGTTCATAAAAGTTTGTCAACTTCTAAATATCACTACACAATATTAGTGTTCCTAATTGTAGTTCTATAAGCACAAAGCTATAACTTAACAACATAATGTCTCTTAGGGAAGAATTTCGGTAGGTGCTAAGGTTCGAACTGCACCAAAGGTGTACACCAAAAGTGAGAGGATAGTGCTATACAAAATGACAAAGAGAAGGAGCAAAATGCATTCTCAGAGCCTAAGCCAACCCAGAACAAATGCAGAAGACACTAGCATAGAAGAAATGAGAAACCACATACCCAGAATCTCTGAAGTAGTAGTAACTGAAGTAAAGAAACAACTGCAGAAAGGTATATGGGAAATCAGATCAGAAACAATTCCTGATGTAAAAAAGGACATGATAAATAAAATGAAAGAATTACTAAGTGTTTCTGAAGAAAACACTGATAGAAAAATGATGGAATCCTTGAAAGAGCAGTATAGGAGAGAAATAGAATTCATGACACAAATTCAAAGAGATCCATAGGAAATTAAAGCCTCAATCAAAAGCTAGCAAAAACATTTGAATAAAAGGGAGGATATAGGTTTGGATCTTGAAGACACCCTTACTGCTAGTGAAAAGGTAAGAAAAGATCCCATAAAAGCAATTAGGAGGCAGAGAAAAAAAAAAAAAAACCTCAACATCTGCAGGATGTTGCAAAGATTAACATTGCGAGACTAATGAGAAAGAAGATTTCTAACCCAGCCCCAGCCTGGGAGACAGTCTGTGCTGTGCTTCCTGATCCTCTCCAGGCTTGGCCCAGGCCCAGCATGTGTGGGTGAGATTTATAACATCTGAAAAAAAAAAAAAAAAAAAAAAAAAAAAGAAACAAATGCAGAAATGTATAGAGGAAATCAGATCAGAAATAACCTCTGAATTAAAAACAGAAATCTGTGAATTAACAGCATGTGAAATAAAGAAACAAATGCACAAAGTTATAGAGGAAATCAGATAAGAAAAAACTTTCTACATAAAAAAAGAAATCTCTGAATTAATAGTGTCTGAAATAAAGAAATAGCTACAGATAGGTAGAGAGGAAATCATATCAGAGACAATCTCTGAAGTAAAAAAAAGAAAATATATATAATGAAATGGCCTTAATCTAAATGGCCTTAATTCACCAATTAAAAGAAATAGACACAGTGGAGAAACTTAATGATATTGCTACCCTGCAACACTCCCACCAGCTGATTTCCAGACCCATCCCAGGTCTGGCTTGTGTGTGGCGTTCACTCCCACAAACTGCAGGAGGAAGAAGCTAAAAACATCAGTTGGACCCAGACTGGGCACATTTGGATGAATTCAAAATTGATAGATCCAGAACCAGTAAGCTGAGACACTTTGCTGGAAAATAAACACATACTTATGATAATGTATCAAACTACAATCAAAATGGATGAAAGATTTAAACATTAAAACTGAAACATAGGAGCCTGGCGCGAAGGGCTGTACCCAGAACATGAAAGGAGAGGAAGGTTTAGCTTGTAGGCCTGGGAGTTCCGCGCCAGAAAAAAACAAATCAAGCAGTTGACGCTAATCTGGACACCACCTCTACGCTTAAGACCGGGAAGGACAAATACGTGAAAGTTCTCAGTGGTGTAGCCAGAGTTCTGGAACTTCCAACGCTCCAGTCCAGTTCCAGGTGCTTGGTGGCCACGGTTTACAGTACAGTTATGGCTAAGTCTAAGAACCATACCACGCACAACCAGTCCCGAAAGTGGCACAGAAACGGCACCAAGAAACCTTGATCACAAAGATACGAATCACTGAAGGGGGTAAATCCCAAGTTCCTTAGGAACATGCGTTTTGCCAAGAAGCACAACAAGAAGGGCTTCGAGAAGATGCAAACAGTGGCAAGGCCATGAGTGCACGTACTGAGGCTATCAACACCCTCGTCAAGCCCAAGAAGGTCAAGCCAAAGATGATGCCAAAGGGAGTAAACCACAGGCTTGTTCGATTTGCCTATATTGCCCACCCCAAGCTTGGAAATCGTATCCATGCTCTAGCAAACAGAATGCAGCAAATCATCAAGAAGATTATACATCTCCACCAAGTTGGATTCATCCCAGAAATGCAGGGTTGATTCAATATATGCAAATCCCTGAGTGTAGTCCACCATGTCAGCAAAACACATGATCATGTCAACAGATGGCAGAAAAAATTTTTGACAAAGTCCAAAATTCATGATAAAAAAATACAGAAAATCAGAATAGATGGTCTATATCTCAGTCTGATAAAAGCCATCTATGACAAACTAATAGCCAACGTCATACTAAATGGACAAAAATTGCAAGTTACTTCATACAGGGTCTCACTACACAGATCAGACTTATGGCGGTCATTCTGTTTTAGCCTCCCAAGTGCTAGGATTACAGGCATGCACCACCACGCCCATGGCGCTGTGAGTGACCTGGAGTGTGTGCATTGCACCTGCACATAGTCTTGGCTTCATCCACACCCTGCCCGATTAGGCCCTGGCAGCTGCAGACTGGCACAGTGCAATCACTGAGCACCTGACCAACTACTTACCATGTATAAATTCAGAGAAACATGAATGGATAACAATAGAAAATGATGCTGAAATAGTAGGAATCAGCAACTGTGCACAGGAAGCTTTGGGAAATCTTTACTGTAGTCTGCCTGAAGTTGGGACAAAATTTAAAAAGCACAATAAGTTTGGTGCTTTGAAATGTGTGAAAGCTGCCAGTGAACTCTCCTCTATCAGAAGTGACTAAGATTAATGAAGCACTTGCAGAAAATCCAGGGCTGATCAACAAATCTTGTTATGAAGATGTCTGGCTGATCAAGATGACAGTGAGGTACCAGAACAAAGTGAAGAAGCATATAAGAAATACATGAAATTGATTGAAGAGTCAAATGACTTCCACAGAGCCATCTGCTATTAGCAGCACACAAAAGACTTAAGATAAATTTTATCAGTGCTATGATGATAGAAGAGAAACTGCTCTCACACCGCTCCTGGACGAAAATACCCTTAACTCCTTAATAATTGCAGATAAACACCATGTGTATCTTTTTATATATACCTTAGGATCTTTAGGCTGTAGGTTCTGATCTTTAGAATTTATGAAATTATGCATGGTAAAGTCTAGGTATAAGAAGTAGTAATTCAAGGATAACACTGTTATAAGCCTTATATAGTACTATAACTTGCTTATATTTCTCTGGATTTGGGTTGAAATACTGAAAAGCATGAGTGTCAGCTGTATAACAAATATGAGATGAAGACTGACAATTTATAATGGGCTGTATCATTGGGGGCTATGTTTATACAGGGAAGTGACAGCTTTGTAGCACAGTTGGAAACAAATAAATAAATATGTAGAGTTCAGCTGTGAAAAAAAAAAAAAACCCTGAAACATAGGAAAAGTACAATAGGAAAAGTATTTGTTCAGTGGGATGGAAAAACTGTGATAAGGTAAAGGACAAAAGAATGAAGGGGAAAATATGTTTATGTATAAATGCATAATATTGGATAATTGTATTGCTGTTTTCTCTTTATTGAAAGGAGCAGTTAATGCTTAAATTTTTTCTTTTTAATTTTTCAAAAGTTTTCTGCTTTATTTTTGAACAAAAGTCTTCTGGTTTATATCTGGTAACCTAAATAACTAATTGAAGATAATTTCACGTAGTACAGCAGCTATTTTTGAATTCTTATTAATATATTTAGTGAAGTTTTGTATGATTTTTGCACATGAGGTTCTGATTTATTTCTTATAAGAGTATTGTCTCAAGTTGCATCTATTTATGACAAAAGACTCAAATTTTTACTGTTCCATAGCTGAACAATATTCCATTGTGTACAAATTACACAAGTAACATCAAATGAAGCAACTCTTCATTTGATGGGCATCTGGATTGTTCCAGAACTTAGCTGTAACAAATTGCTCTGCCATAAACATGGGAACACATATATTGCTGTGGTATGATGTTTTCATTTCTTCTGAAAAAACACCTAGGAGGGGAATATTGAGCTTGAATGCGACCTCCAGCTCTTGAAGGAATCTCCACTCTGATTTTCACAGAGATGTAGCAGTCTGCACTCCCCCAAGACAGGGGAGAATGGTTCCTTTTCTGCCATAGCCCCTCCAGCATTTGCCATTGGCTATATGTGGCATACATTATATACCTATATAATCATTTTTATTTTTACTTTTTTCAACATAATCATTTTTATTCATTTGAATGAGAAAAAAGATAAAATAGCAATGAAACAGATACAAAACAGGTTAATAGGACAGTTACAATAATTAATACATTGCATATTATTGTCTTCATAATAGTTATTCAGAGGACAAGATGCAGACATGTTATTCTTGTCTGAACAATATTAGTGCAAACCTTTCTTCTCAATGGTCCTAAGAATCATCAACAGGTTTTTGACACTGAGCATAGCAATATGTAATACCAAAATCATGCTTGGAATGCCTGTCATTCTGGTCTTTCGGATGTGTGCTGCTTCCAATGTCACTTCAATTATTTATTTTTTTTTGAAGAATTTTTAATTTTATTTATTTATTTTTTTCTTGTTTCAGAACATTTGTTTGTTTATTCACTCATTTTTATGGCCGGCTCAGCCTGTCCTGAGGGCAGGGCTGGAGCAGCATGTGGTGCTGGGGATCGAACCGCGGTCTCTGCAGCCGTCTAAGCTTTCCTAAGCAGGTGCTTTAGACTACTCAGCCATCCTGCTGGGCCACTTCAATTATTGTTATACTCTCTCAAGTAAATTTTTGTTTTAAAAAAACAAAAAAAGTAACAAAAGAGAATAAGAGACAAGGAAAAAGTAATGGAACACCTATCTCTGAATATATATATATATATATATATATATATATATATATATATATGATAGTTAGGATAGATACACAGCTACTTTATTTAATTTTAATTCTGTTTTTATTACTATTTCATTTTCCCTAAAAAGTACAAAAAAGGAGAAAACATTTATCTGGAAAAGACAAGAAATGAGTCTTCTCTAAGGTTTCCAATACAGTGTAGTTCTGTTTATAACTTGATTACTTCCAGTAGGAGCTGTACTGGACTTCTTACCTACATGACTTGAAACATAATACTTATATTTAGTTTTTGTGGGACCAGTGTTCGAACTCACAACCTTGCACTTGCCTGGCAGGCACTTGTGCCACGGAGCTATCTCCCAGGCCCCAATACTTATGTTTTAAGCTGCTAAGATGATAAAAAAAACATTATATCATTAAATCAGAAACATAACCATGAATAAATGTTATTCAGCTCAGCAATAAAGGGATCAATGCTAGATGCAAGAGAATATTCCAGAATAACTATGTAACCTGAAAAGATTGAACAAAAGAAAACCTATTTGTTATGTTATTCTATATATACAAAATTCAGTGACTCATGCTAAGCTATAATAAAAGAAACCAAATCAGTAATTGCTTACAGAGAGGCTAGAGTGAAGCAATACCCTAGTATGACAATAAATGTTAGGGACCATTCACTTTTTGCATAGGGTGACACTTTTATTCTGGTTCAGCAGTTATGTGTTGTTTACTATCTGTGTCTTATGTGATAATTTATAATCTACAATAGAATTTGGACAATTATGACTCTCATAAACCCAATCTGTGTGAAAGTTTATTTATGGATAGCCTATGAGCTAAGAAGACTTTTATATTTCTAAGAGAAGCAGGCTAAAGCTGTAGGAAACATATGCAACAGAGCTGATATAGGTCTCGTAAAGTCTAAACGTTAAATATTTAGACTGCTATAGGGAGTTTGTGAATCTCTTTAATATTTGACCAGGTACCCAGTTTATTTTATTCATATATATATATAATAGACCCAAGAACAGTTAAACAACAAGGAAACACCAGGTCATGGTGGTTGCACAACTGAATTCTGTAAGAGATTGAGAGAAGATATAATATCAATGTTCCTCAAACTTGTCAATAAAGGTGATAGGGAAGCAATTTTCCCAAATTCATTCCTGAAGGCTAATATTATTCTCATATCAAATCCAGAGATACACCCAACTAAAGTAGAGAACTACAAGCTACTTTTGCTAATGAACACAGATGCAAAAATTTTCAATAAAATGCTAGCAAACAAAGCATCAAATCAAAATTATACATCAGTGACCAAGAGGATTCTTCCCAGAAAAGGCAGAGTTGCATTAACATATGCAAATCCATAAATGTAATATACCACATCAACAGAACCAAAGACAAAAATCATCTATTTTATGATCATCTCAATAGATGCACAAAAATATTATGACAAAGTCCAACACTCATTCATAATAGTAAAAAAGGAACCCTACAAAAAATTAGAAGAGACAGTCTTTTCCTCAACCCGATTAAAGCCATCTATGACAAACCAACAGCTAACATCATACTACAATGGACAAAACATGAAAGCCTTCACTTTAAAATCAAGAACAAGACAAGGATATCCACTGTCACCAGTCCTGTTCAGTGTTGTTCTGGAAACATCAGCTAGCACAATTAGAAAAGAGAGGAATAAAGTAAATAATGATTGGGAAGGAAGAAGGGAAATTATCATTTTTATAGAGGATCAAAATTTCACTACTATCTGCACTTGTAGACCTAAGCATCAAATTCAGTTACTGTTATAGTTTGTGTCTAGTTGTTCCCCCAAAGCCTCATGCAGCTATGGGATGGGGGCTTCTAGAGTTTGAGAGTAACTCATGATCCACTGGGGGGCCAGCGATATAGCTCAGTGGTCTAAAGTGTCTGCTTAGGCAAGCTTAGGCAACCACAGGGACCATAGTTCAATCACTGGCATCACATGATGTGCCAGCCCCCCTCACAAGGCAAGATAGCCAGCCATAACATAGCAAGAAAGAAAGAAAGAAAAGAAAAGAAAGTTTATCTATGATCCACTGGGATGTGTCTTACTATTGCTGGAACCATGGATCTTAGTACTGCTGGGTTGATGAGTGTGTGTACTTTCCCCAGTGTGTATTTTGTTTTTTTGGTAGGGGAGATTTTGATCAGAGCTGAGACCAGAAGACTGTCTGGAAGCCTGTGTATAAAGAATGGTTTATGGGCGGAGAAAGGAAAGGTTTGGAGATGTCATCTACTTGCAAAGAGCTGGAAAAGCTTTGGCTGTTTTGTAGGGGAGATTATGGTCAGAGCTCAGACCAGAAGAGTGATAAAAGGCCACCTGTAAGGACCAGGTTGGGGTGGTTTCTGCTGGAAAGAAGGACTGCATTGGTTGTTATGCTTCAGATGATTTGTGCTACGGCTTGGCTGACAGTCAGTCTGAATTTTGCTCATGCTCAGAGACTTTGCATAAGATTGAGATTAAGAATGGCAGACTGATTAGTTTTTCAAAAGATATTTCAAGGCAGTGAACTATTGGTGCATTGACATATTTGCTTTTGGGAGCTTTTAGCTCCCAAATTTGAAAAATAAGAGCAAAGAGGATGATTAAAATGTTGTGGGCTTGGCCAGAAAAGAAGTTCTAATAAAGCCGTGGACTGCAAAGATAGAGCTGAAAGGATTTCCAGTACTGGGAAGGAACCAGAGAATCAAAAAGATGACCTGAGGGCATCAGAGGAGGTGATAGCTCTCCACCCTTTGCAGTCTCAAAATTTCAAGGGAGAGAGACTTTGCCTTGTGAAGAAAGCTACAGAGACAAAGTTCTAGAATGGTGGTAGCAGCCACAGCATGTCCAAAAATGGTGCCTGCATCAAGACTTTGTTCCTCACAATCAGGATTAGAGTATTCATCAGTCTAGGCACTTGACCCCTCTAACCAAGAGAGAAGGAAGCCTGGCTACTTCTCCAGCTGGCAGCAGACCTTGGTATCATCCATGTGGTGTTGGTTTTAGGTACATTCAGAATGCAGGAGTTCTGAGGTTAAGAAGGCTTCCACCTCGATTTCAGAAGAAGGTCCGAGAGGCCAGTCAATATGCCCCTGACAAGGCAGTGTGTGAGGCAGAGAGTGAGAAGCCAATTCAGTGGAAACCACAGAAGTTTGGAAAAACCAGAAAAGTGGATTGCCTAAGGGAAACTACAAAAAAGGAGCAAAGCCAGCCTAAGAGAGAAGCCATGGGAACTACCACCAAGAGTGCCATAGGGGTAGAGCCATGTAAGGCCTTTGGAACTCACAACTCAAGGCAGATTGCTTTGAGTGTTCCAGTTGGAACTATGGGATTTAAGAAGAAAGGATGACAGGGGCCCAGCGGGATGGCTCAGTGGTCTAAAGCGCCTGCTTGGGAAAGCTTGGGCGGATTCAGGGACCGCGGTTGGATCCCTGGCACCGCATGCTGCGCCAGTCCTGCCCTCGGGGTGGGCTGAGCTGGCCATAGAAATGAGTGAGTAGGCAAGTAAGGGTTCTGAAACAAAAAAAAATAATAATAAATAAATAAATAAAATAGGAAAAAAAGAAAGGATGACAGTGCCAAACAGAAACCAATATCTCACTCTCAATCAATAGAGAGGTTGTATTCTTCAGAAACACACAAACCAAGAATCTCTGACAGAAGAGAGATATCTAAAGTCAGACTCTTCACAGAGAGGAGCTGATTGCGGTGATACAGCTACCTACTATCAAACTTCACAAAAAATACAACAGAAATATAACTAAAGTTTCCTCTCAGAAATTAAAAAAAATTGACAAAATGAAGGAGCAACATGCATTCGCAGGCACCAAGACCACCCAGGAGGTATTGGCATGGAAGAAATAGGAAGCCACATACCTGAAATCTCTGAAATAATAACATCTGAAGTAAAGAAACAGCTGTAGAAGGGTGTAGAAGAATTCAGGTCAGAAATAATAGCATGTTGGGCTAGCCAAAGAGCTTGGAGCCTAAAGCACCTGCTTAGGCAAGCTTAGGCAAGCACATGGACCAAGGTAAAATCTTTGGCACCAAATTCCACACCAGTCCTGCCCCTAGGTAACACTGAGTCAGCCACACATTCTGAGCGTGGTGGCACATGCCTGTAATCCCACCTGTGGGGAGGCTGAAAACTGGAGAATCACTATGACTCCAAGCTGCATAGTGAGATCCTGTAACAGCCAAATACATAAAAAATAAGAAATAACTGCATGTCAAATAAAGAAAGAGCTGCAGAAGGATACAGAAGAATTCAGATCAGAAATATCTTTCAAGTAAAAAAAAGTGATAACTACAATGAAAGACTAAGCATTTTATAGATGACACTGATTAAAAAAAGAGAA
>PVJA010023378.1:0-33088 GCA_004027025.1 Myocastor coypus | reverse complement strand
AAAAAAAAAAAAAAAAAAAAAAAAAAAAAAAAAAAAAAAAAAAAAAAAAAAAAAAAAAAAAAAAAAAAAAAAAAAAAAAAAAAAAAAAAAAAAAAAAAAAAAAAAAAAAAAAAAAAAAATATATATATATATATATATATATATATATATATATATATATATTAATCCTTCGGATGAGCTCATGGCTGAATTGGTTAGAAGAGGTGGGGCCTCAGGTGTGAAAGTGGAAAGGGGGCATGTTGTTCTCAGCTCTTCCCTTCGGTGTCTGTATCCTGGCTCCCACAGAGCAGCCAGCTTTGCTCCACTGGGGCCTCCCACCGACCTGCTTCTGCCTCAAGGCTGGCCACATGTAGACGGAACCCTCCGAAATCATGAGTCCAAGGAAGCTTGCATTCCTTTACGTGGTAGAGGCCAGGTACTTTGATCCAGCCACAAGAAAGTGACGAATGCACTTTGTTTTGCTTCATTCTGTTTCTTATTATGTTCAGAGATTCAATGCAGAAAAACAACTTTGCGATTTGAGTACAAAGGGAGCTACACCTTTGTGTTTTGTGTAACAACCCCTTCAATAAATGAATCATTTTCTATCATATCTCAAGCTCCTTGGCATCATTCAAGGGAAGGACAAAACGTTCCCTCCAAGTGCTGCTGGCTTTTGTTCAGCTGAGGACAGTGGTTCTGAGCTGAAGCCTGGGTCACTCCTTAGGGTCAGCCAGGCATCTGCCCATATTCACATTTGCTTTAACCGTAGGCAGGGTCCCCTGGAACTCAACTGAATAAGAATAACATGAAGGCTGCAAACCTTAGGGGCAGGTGACTCAGACCAGGACTCCTCAAACTACCACAGACACCCCAGTTATGTGGGGCCCTAGCACACGTATGAATTCTGGTCCAGTGGGGTTGGAGTAAGCTGCTGCTGACATGCCCCATTCAACTGAAAAGAGGTCTTAAAAACCATACTAAGAAAGGAATCGGGGAGTCCTTCATCACAAAGGGGCTGCAGTTATTGCATGGCTGTACATGATAGACACAGACATACTGCAGCTAAGGATATTAAGAATTTTAAAGAAACTCCTGAGCACCTTTCCACAGCCATTGTTCCTTAAAGCATAAGAAAGACATAGGCAGAAGAAAACAACAACATTGAACACCAAACCATTTTTCCTCACGCTACTTAAATATTCAAATAAAGCTTTGCATTATTTATTTTTTGCATTTATAGAGGCTAATAACAAAAGCGGTGCACGTGTGTGTGTGTGTGTGTGTGTGTGTGTGTGTGTGTGGCAATTCTGTTCTATCGAGACTTTTCTTCTCCTCTAAACACAGTCATCTTCACAAGCAACTTTGACAATTCCCTTGCATTTTTTTGTCAAGAGTTGCTCAGGATGAAATCCACTCAGCCATTAAAAGGTGGGAAAGTGTCCTGCTGCTCTGTAGATGGAGAGGAGGCCAGTGTCTTGTCACATGTCAGCTGCCCATCAGCTGAGGATGAGAAAACGATTGGGTACATGATGGGGTCAGGAAGAAGCCCTCTGAACTTTAATTATCAGCATGCCCCCAGCCTCACTGAGCTTGTCACTGACTCCTGACAAGCTCAGAGGCAGACGAAAAGACAAACAGCACATCGCCAACTGGTTAATTAGCAGCAAGGACAAAGCAAACCAAATTACAAGCCCAAGAAAATATGTCAGAGAGTGCTTCTCATGTGCTGGACTTCAGCCACACACGCAAGGGGGAATGGAAATGGGAAGGTCTCTAGGCTCCAAAAAGTAGCTCACGTGTACTCTTCGGTGCACTCTCAGAATCACAGAGCAACTGCTACAGAAAACCTACTATGTGCCCAGTGCAAAGACCAGGAAAAGAAATCTAACCAAGTCTTATACAGTTCAGACTGACCTTAAGCTCACTTTTGTAGCCCAGGCTAGTCTCGAACTCACATTAATCCTCCTGCCTCAGCCTCCCAAGTGCTGGGATTACAGGTGCACACCACCACGCCCAGACCCTGTCTACTGCTTTAGACTGCATTCAGGCACTATGCTAAATTCTACCTGTATCACTATAAAATATAAAGAAGATTTCAAGTTGAAGCCCAGCCTGGTCAGACTAGCAAGACTTTATCTCAAAATAGAAAACTAAAAAGGGGCTGAGGATGTAAATCAGTGAAAACACCCTGCGTTGGAGCCCCATTACCTCAAAAACAAAAATTAAAAATAACGATACATGCTGACACCTTCTATACTGTGCACGAACATGAAGGACAGTAAGGGAGTTAAGCTCATCACAGAACAGTTCGCGCTGCAGTGTGGCTCCACTTGGTTGGCAGCACTAGGACGGGCCACCCCCACTCAGTCAGATGGGCGTGGTGGTTGCCAAGGGCTAGAAGGCGAGGGCGGAGAACTGGTCCTGGTGGGGACAGGACTTGAACTTAAGAAGATGAGAAAGTTCAGGAAATGATGGCGGCTGTGGTTGCACAACAGGGTAACCATGCTTAATGTCACTGCATCCTGAAGTGGGTACAATGGCATAGTCTGAGTTTTATATATTTCACTAAAATTTATTAGCTATTGTTTTTAAAGAAAGATGCCAATTCCAAGATTTCTGCCTTCTGGTCTCTGCACCTGCTTGGGGAGCACAAGAACTCTGCTACCACACTCCATGCTGGCCCTGGAACCCCAGGAGGGCCACCCAAACCAGATGTGGTAGTGCACACTCATAATGCCAGCACTGTGGAGGCTGAGACAGGAGGATCACTACAAGTCCAAACTGCATAGCAAGACTCTATATGAAATAAATAAATAAATAAATAAATGATTAGAAATTTTAAAAAAAGACTACTGCCTTCATAGAAACTACAACTTAATAAAAAGGCAAGCACTGGGGCCGGGGAGATAGCTCAGTAGAATAAACACTTGCCTGGCAAGCGCAGGGTCCTGAGTTCAATCCCTGGTACTGCCAAAAGAAAGAGAGAGAGAGAGACAGAGACAGTGAGACACAGAGAGAGAGAGGCAAGCATAAAGTAAAATGAGAAATCAATGCATGATTATAGATAATACAATTGCTATGAAAGACAGGGACAGCAGCCTTTCATCAGGGTGGCTGTGACGTGTCTATCTAGACATGGAGCCCACCGTCATGTTATTTACCTTATCTCACCTTACAATGGGGGCTTTTTATTTTATTTTATTTATTTATTTATTTATTTATTTATTTATTTATTTAGTCTTTTTGAGACAGGGTCTCACTATGCAGTTCAGGCTGGCCTTGAGCTCACTTTTGTAGCCCAGGCTGGTCTCGAACTCACAGCGATCCTCCTGCCTCAGCCTCCCGAGTGCTGGGATTACAGGCGTGTGCCACCACGCCCGGCTTTTTTTTTTTTTTTTTTTTAAGAATTTTTTTTAATGTTTTTTAAATTTTTTTTTTCTTATTTCAGAACCTTTCTTTGTTTTCTTATTTCAGAACCTTTATTTGTTTATTCACTCACTTTTATGGTGCCGGGGATCGAACCGTGGTCCCTGAAGCCGCCCAAGCTTTCCCAAGCAGGCGCTTTAGCCCACTGAGCCATCCCGCCGGGCCCAATGGGGGCTTTTTAAACAGTGAGCCCCCGTGTATGCTGAAGGTTTACGGATCCATCATTCACTACATAGCTAAGATGCTTATTTTTCAAGATGCAGGGTTATAAGGCAGTGGCAGCCAGAGATCAATCTGAAGTTACAATCAGCATTACAGTAATTAAAGCAAAGCTAAAGGAAAAATTATTTAACTCATTACAGTTTACTGTATATCCAGCCTTACATACACTTATACAATGTCTATAAAACGATAGGACGGAAACGATCCTTGCAATGCTGTATGGTTAGCATCTTTAATAGCCGCAGCTATTACTCGTGCACATAATATTCCATATTTACGCGTCCGATATTCTTGCTCTTGCTGATTCTCTGAGTATCGGTGTCCTTTGAAAAACAAAAATAGAATGTCAGTTCAATACTCACTGTTATTGGGCAAAGGGTTTGAATTTCTGGGCCTTTGTTTAAAAAAGAAATCCTTAGCAAAAGCTTCTCATTAAAATGTAGAGAAGATAAGCATCCAAAATTTAACTTGGAACTTGCATTTAAAAAAAAAAAAAAAAAAAAAACCTACACAAAGCTTTTGGATTGAATACTGCGCTTTTATCCTCTGACAACGTGGCAAACTTTCAGCATTTCCTGGAATATTTTCCAACTCCTTTAAACACCTGAAGCGTTTTTTGCATGTTGGATTTGTTGGCAGGGAGGGTGTGACAGAACATGAAATACCAGAAGGAGGAAAGAAACAGAAAGGATATCTTTGAGATGAACCCGCCAAGTACTCACATCCTTTACCACTGACTTTATCAGGCCTGGAACAAAGAGAGTACCGCCAGGATAATTAACAATTCTGGTTTTAAAAAGTCGAACTTGATTATCTAAAGGGCGGGCTGCACTTTAAATTAAAGATGATATCTGAGGCATTACAGCAATATATATTATCACCACAGACATTATACATAAATACATAGGTCAGGATCCGCTCTCAATTGTCTAAAAGCTCTGGAGGAGTTAAAATATTGGACACAGCGGGCTCAGTAGGGACAGAGGTTAGCCAAAGAAGACGCACTTTTAAAAACACGGGCAGCAATCCCACAGCCAGCTGAGGTGAGGCGGATGTGGCCCCACACTGCTGGCCTCTAGAAATTGCACAAGAAGCCAGAAATTCTTGCTGTCATGTAAAATTCCCTGATTTTTAAACACTGTCGCATGTCAAAGTCATCTCTAAACCCTGCTTTGTCAGCCAAACAAAAGATATCTGCAGGCTGAATTTACTGGGTTCCATGGATCTTGATCCCAGCCCGTGATCCTCCTTGGTCCCACACCGTGCAGTGAGAGCTGATTCAGGAATGCTCTGCCAGGCGTAGGATTTCATAACGGTGGCCTCAGATGCCCTCAGTGAAATGAGAGAATAAGCCTCAGGCAGGAGCAACTGGGGCCCCCAGCTTCCACTGAGGAACACTGCAGTCAGCACTCCCTCTGCACCCAGGGCCTGAGAAGGCCGGGCTGCCCTGCTTCTACACAAATCTTCCTCCTTTTCTTCTTCGCCTCCAGCCTCACTGCAACCCAATCCACAGGACAGGTGTTCTCTATTTCCTTGCTCTCTGCATAAAATCTTGGCTTCGTGAAGATAGAAGAGAAAAAAAATTTTTTTTTTTAATCTCCTGAATTATCTTTGGCAAAAAGGGATAAAGGTATACCTTCTAGCAAGTTCTTATCCCAATTTCAAAGGGCAGATTCTTTTATTATGAAAAATACAAAAGAGAGAGGAAAAATATAGAGAAGGGATAGTTGTCACACTTCAGATATGTTCTTCAAGGAAAATAACCTTTATTTATGTCATGGCCGGCTCAACCTGCCATGGAGATAGGGCTGGCTCAGCATGTGGTGCTGGGGATTGAACCGTGGTCCCTGCGGTTACCTAAGCTTGCCTAAGCAGGCACTTTAGACCACTGAGCTATCTCACCATCCCCTTTAAGTATAATAAAAATGAAGACTTTCTGCTGCGAGGCCCAAATCTTCCAAGCTCCATGACCAGATTTTCAAATTGACAGGTCTCAGAGGGCAGTTGCCCTCTGAAGAGTTCTATTGAACGAGTCCCTGGTTTTGACTTGTTCTTAAGGTGTTTTTAATTTCACCCCTGGGAAATGCACACTCCCAATTTGGACTAAGTGACCCCACATTCACGTGTCTGAGAGCCTGAGGCTGACATGTGCGTCACCTGCCTTGCTCCTGCGAGCATCTGAATTTGCTACCTCCCAACTTTATTTCTTTTCTTTGGTATGTTCTTCCACTTCCCAGGAAATCTCTGAGATACATTGCATACAGAAGTAGACCTACTATGTGCAGGACTTTGCTGGGCACTGGCCCTCTAACTGTGAGTGAAAACATATGCTGTGACCATCAAAGGAATTTGAAGTCACAAGGAAGAAATTACCAAAGAAGGAGGCTTGCTACCAGGTGAAATGTCCCCCTGTGGAGAGGTGTGGGTGCGGAGGACACAGACATGGCTCTGTCTCACTGGACTCCAGGCACTCTGGCCTCTCCCTGCAGCTCTAGTGCCTTTGTTTTTAGCAGGTCAGGATGATAACCAGACTGTACTGAGGAAAGGGCCATGCTACTTGTGGAAGCTAAGTCATTCCAACCTCTTCACCATTGGGCTTGGTTCCCAGGTAAATGTGTGCAGACAAAACTCCAAGGAGGAAGCATTAGGAGACAAGGTGGTCCCAGCCACAGCCAATGACATTTTGGCTTCATAATGTCATTTGCTACTGTGAACTCCCAAAGCTCAGGAATTGTTTGTTATGCAGTGAAGCTGGCTGATACATTGGCCCAATTCACTGACTGTTGTTTTTATTATTATTATTATTTTGTTCAAATATAGTCTGTATATCAGCTCACCACAAATAAGAGTCATACTTGACGATATAAATGTTGACTGGAATCAAACAGAAGGGCCCAAACTGAGTGTCCCATGACCTATCCCTGAAATACGATCACCTCTCCTGTTTTTGTCAACTTCAATAAATGTTTGTGCCACCCTTCTAAAGGGGCAGCAGTCATCCTAGTCTTCTCCTTCTCTTGTACCTCAAGCATAAAAGTAAATGCATAGAACATATAGAAAAATCTGA
The DNA here is from genome assembly GCA_004027025.1 of Myocastor coypus. Lineage (NCBI taxonomy): Eukaryota > Metazoa > Chordata > Mammalia > Rodentia > Myocastoridae > Myocastor > Myocastor coypus. The sequence continues at coordinate 26,391 of PVJA010023378.1, read as the reverse complement.
CCCCTCTCCTCACCTCCCTTGCTCAGCCCTGGTCTCCACCTCTGGGACACCTGGCTGAATTTCTCATAAGATCCTGACTTCCGGCTTCTGCCCCCAACTGTCTATTTTTTATCCAGTATTCACACTCATTATAATAATGCCAAATCTGTAATGTCCTTTGCTTCGACATTTCTCCACCGGTTCTCAGGGTCAAAGCCAGAGTTCTTACCGCAGCGCCCCAAGCCCAGCATTCCCAGCCTTGGCCTCTGTAATCCAGACTCTGAAGCCTCCAACACGGCGCCAACATGTCTGCTCTGGAGCATTTCCACTTGCTACCCTTTCTGCCTGGGCTCCTCTTTGGGGGAAGCCCTGTGCTTATTTTGCTCAAGTCTTGAGCCACAAATCAACTAGTCCCTCATCTGAGAGCCCTTGTCTAAAAAACCTTGATGAAAAAGCAGCCCCCACCCATCGTCCACCCTTCTACCTTTTTTATCCTTGTTGGACTCTCGCCATAGGACTCCTTGCCATCTGACAGATAGCACAGTTAGTTCTTTTCTGACTCCTACTAGAAGTTAGCCCTCTGTCACATATAAATTTTATTTTATTTACTGACTAATCCATAGCTCCTACAAAATCTCAAGCACATAGTAGGCATTTAGTATGTATTTGTTGAGCAAATAAATATTGGAATTAAATGGATCTACACTTTAATTCCATCTTTGACATTAACTAGCCTTGTGACCTTGAACAACTCATGTCACCTCTCAACTGTCAACCACCCCTAACTGTGACAGTAACACCTTCCTTAGAGGTATCTGGGAGGTACAGAAGCAGTGTAGTGTCACCATGCATATGGACTAAAAGGCAGCGCTAATCATAGATACTGCTTCTTCCCACCAATCAGACACCTTTGTCCAACCTACTCCTGCTGTACTGCTGTGACCATCCTAAGCTCCCTCTCCCTTGGTCTTGGCACCTGCTCCCTCACTGATGTGGGACCCTGGTCCCCAGATCTCTGCATCAGGAGCTTCCAATTCTGGAGTAACTTCTTCACAGAAGACATCCACAACACCCTACCTCAGAAACCCCTTGAGCAGAGCTCAATTGCATTAGTTTATTTTCTCCATAGACTCAACTTGTTATTCCTTTGCTTGCATTATGCATGGCTGCCCTAAGTAGGTGGCCAACAGCTAAATAGAAAGCTCTTCCCCCTCTGCAGGCACTGCCATACCTTGCGAAGCCCTCCTGAATATATAAACAAAAGACTTAATAGAAGAAATACGCTTGGAAAATAATGTACGTGCATAAAAACAACTTAGCATTATCAGAGTGGAATTCTAGTACCACAGGAATTAAGGATCGGGTGCTATTGTAGTAGAAGGAAAAACAAAAACATGAGAAACTTTTTTCTTTGAACTTTATTAATTTTAATGAGAAAGAAATAACAATGAGACAGTTTCAAAACAGTTTAGTAGGATAGTTACAATAATTAATACATTGTATATTGTTGTCTTCGTAGTAGTTGTTCAGAGTGCAAGATGCAGATATGATATCTTTTCTAAACACTATTAGTACGAATCTTTCTCCTCACTGAACTAAGAGAAAGTAGCTGTATATATAGTCCAATAGTTCATAATTGTAGTGGATTATAAGCAAAATTGGAAATATCAGAAGCTGTTGACTTGAGCCTTTTACAGTTCAGGATATTAATATGGCTTTCTTTTTTTGAAATTCATGGTTAGACTTTTCTACTGGATGGTTAAGATCAAGATAAAGTAATACCTACATAACAACAAAAAAAGTAACTTTTATATCTGACAAAGTCAGTCAAATCCTCTCAGAATTTACCCTGAAACTATGTACAGTGCTTTGTAGAACTGTTGTCAATGTCAGCCATCTGGATGAGTCACAGCCTGAGAGAAAGTTTTCTCTCTAGGTGACTCTCCTTAGGTGCACTACACATCATCGATCTCTTTCCTCTGTGGCCCCATAATCTCCTTCAACAGAAAATTTGGGAAATCGCTGAGTTATAGGATGTTAAAGCACAGGTTCTCCAATATCCAGAGTCCTCACTGACCTTGAAGGGCTGGGGCCAAAATATTGGCTATCCTTGGAGCCCTTCTTTTTCTCTAATTTTTTGGTCTGCAAAATTAAGTTGTTAACCCTCTAGAAGAGAAGCTTAGTGATGTTATTACCCTGTAACAGAGGCACTTTAGCTTAACATTACTATCTATCTGAATATCAAACACCTTAGACATAACATGGAACTAATATTTTCCATCCATCATTGACACTCTAATAAATCCTTGTAGAATGGTTAAAAAAAAAAAAAACAATTACACATTTTTGCACAGAAATTTAGAAATCTAACTATACAAAATTATAACAGGTCAATCCTATGGCATCGGATCCTACCTCTGACGGACCTGACAAATATTTGACTTTTTAAAGTGAGATTGTAGTGGATTAAAGCACCTGCAAGCAGGCACAGGGGCTGGGGGGTTTAGTGCCCAGGCCTGCTATGCCAGCCCTGCCCCCAGGGTGCACTGGAATAGCAATTAAGACTGTGGCCTATAATCCCAGCTCTTGGGAGGCTGTAAACAGGCAGATCAGTACAAGTCCGATCTAGTAGTGAGACCCTGAACACCCTGTAGCCCCTTCCCCACAAAATCCAAACAAATAAATAAATAAACAAGCAAACAAACAAAGTGAGATCATAGTGAGCATAGGTCCTTAATAGAAACTCATATGCAAATCATAGAAAATCTTATGCAAAAGACTCTGAAGACCTAAGAAAGCCAGGAACCTCTGACCAGAAGCACAAATGACACTGGCATTAAGAGCAAGCAAGTATAAGGTCATAAGTTTGAACCCCAGTCCTGCAAAAAAAAAAAAAAAAAGAAAGAAAGAAGAGTAAGGAAAGAAGCCCCACCTGGTTCAAGTTAGAGCAGACATGTTAAAATACGGATGGTTTGGAAATAAGGACGGCTGGGAAATTCAGGGCCAGCTCATCTGAGCCTGAATCCTGCATGGAGACAGCTCTGCCCTTTGGGCATACAAACTGAAATGCCTCCTCCCTTTGGAGATTCAAAACAGAAATGAAAAACATCTCTAAAAAAGGTCAAGAATCAGGTCTGGGAGATTTGCCAGCGCATCCAGGAATCAGATATAAAAAAAAAATTTTGAAAAATAAAATATAAAAATATCACTGCGATTTCTGTAACAGCGTGACACACATGCAAGTGTCTAAACGTGGTCAGGGCGTGGACTAGCCACCAGCAGGGTTAGAAAAGATTTTGGAGCGGACACAGCTAAAAGTCATTTCCTGGGATCCAAGGAAATTGCTTGGATATCTAAAGTTATTATTTCTTACCACTTGGGTAAATGAATAGAGGTATGTGTGGTTGTTGTCGTTGTTTTCGGTCAGTTGCAAGAACTACAAAGAATATCTTGTCTTTATTCTCATCAAATTATGACAGATACTGAAGTGAATTTCCGATCCACAACAATCAGGGAAAACTCAATTCTTTCTGCTCCTTTAGTGTTTCCTATAATTCACTCTGATCTCAGTGTATAGGCCATGAGAAATGCCTGTAAAAAGGGCTTTTAAACTCTTAGTTGTTTGCAGAATATTAGTAACACTATAAAAAGTTTATGTTAATTAATGCTGTATTTTAATAGATTTCCTGGAAGTTGGTAACTGTGTACTATAAAGGCTTTCAGGATAATGTATTATACAGTGGCTATCATAAACTCCAAAGCAGTTCAAATATTCCTTTTATGTCTCAATAACTTTCCCCCAAAAGTTGCAGTATTTAAAAGATTCAAAAGCAGAAATAGAAAAGAAAAAGAAGTTCCTCACTAGGGAATATTTTAAATTTTTTATATCTCTGACCATGATCAATCTAATTTCTCGGCAACACTACTTAAGCTTGTTTGCAAGCCAAAGGCCATCCCTGTGTCCCATCCTTTACGCTGGGGTGCACCGTCCCCCATAAAACATCAGGGCAAGATCCACAGAGGCCGGGCAGCTCACTCACCCCAGAATCTGTTTTCTGGAGCAGCACCTTCTCTGTGGCCACCCCTTGTGCTGTTTCTAAGTCTTCATGAAAAGAATCATTTGCAGCTCGAAGAAGCCTGGATTTTCACATTCCTCAGGCAGACCTAAGGGAAAGTTTGATTTGTAAATTTTGAAAAAGAGTAGACCCACATTTAAGTCCAACATTTAGGTTTAGCCCAAAGCCCCCATGTATGAGACCCCTGTAGATTCTTCAGGCAAAATGAACTGTTGCTTTTTAGTTCATCGTGAAGTTTCTGTCCATCCCATTCTGGGTTGAATCACCATTTCTTAGGAAGGTAAACAGTCAAGATTCTCTTGTGACTTAAAAGACAGAAAACAGAGGGGCCGGGGAGATAGCTCTGTGGCATAAGTGCCTGCCTGGCAAGTGCAAGGTCCTGAGTTCAATCCCCAGTTCTGGAGAAAATAAAAAAAAATAAAAAAAAGAGGTGAAACGGCATCATTAAAAAGAGACATCTTTAATGTAAATGACTCAAATCAGGGTGACAAGAGGGAAAACAGAAACAGAGTGATGAAATGGATCCCAGAAAGGAGGTTCCGCTTCAGTCACTTCTGTGTTCTGATACAGCCAACATGGCCTGCAAACAGACCGCCCATAAATTCAGCTGGGCTCCCCAAAAAATATGCAACACCACCCCCCCACACACGTTTCTCACCTTTCTCCTGCCAAATTCCACGTGCAGTGTTACGAGCGCTCTGTGGCCCTCAGCAAGGCCCGGCGAGCTAGGTATCTCTCCATCCCCCAGGCCCCAGTTATAATGCCCTTGTCATCTGGCCTCTGCCTGACAGCACCTGCATCCCATTACGCTTCATCTCGAATGCGCTGCCTGAACTTCTCTGCACTATCATGATTTCTGCATCAAAATTCTGAGTCCTCCCTGTGACCTTCAGGGAAGTTTCTTGCTAGCATCTCAGCAGGATGAAAACACATACAGAGCTGTGTGAGCAGGGAAGGGTGTGTGGGTGTGAGAGACCGCGTGTGCACGCCCGCATGGGCACTCCCGCGCATGCGAGCAGGCACCGGGCCTTAGGAGTCCATAGAGCACAAAAGTGGACAGTTCAGGACCGCAGAAGCAAGCGCCAGTCTCCTCTCCTGGAACCACAACCATCCGTTAGAAAGCAACTAAGAGCGCCCACTTGCCCAGGACTGAACGATTTCTGGGAGGTGAGATTGTCTGTGCTATCGTAGGAATACTTTGGGTTTTCAAAAAGGAGAAAAACTCCGAGTTATCTAAGGATCTATGATCTTATAAGGAAAGACAATGATATATTTGCTATGATTATTCCTTTATTGCTATGCATTCTGGGACATGTACCTTTGTCACAAACACCCTAGGACTACTAAAGGGCCTGTCCTCTCTCTCTCTCTTCCTCTCTCTCTCTCTCTCTCTCTCTCTCTCTCTCTCTCTCTCTCCATACCTTCAAGGCCTCAGTTAAATGTCTGTCGTTCAGAGCCCTCCTCCTGGCCACCCCCGCCTGCCAGGCCCCCCAAATGTAAACACAGCGAGGCGACAGCAAGCGCACTGCCTTGCCCTGCTTTCCTCCCGAGCGTCTCAGTTACGAGGCCAGTGGTATGAGTCACTCGTGCGTGGCCCTCAAGGAAGGACCACAGAATGGGAGGGAAATAGAGCCTGAGGAAAAAGTCTATAAAGATTTCTCGCTTTCCTAATCCCTTCTCTCTAATGTTTCTTTGTAAATTTGTCAGATGGGAATGAAATTGCCTCATAACTCTCCAGACGGGAAGAGCATCTCTGAAGAAAATTACGTACTTGTCAAAGCAAGGGGGAATTTATGTTGGTGTTCCTGAGATGTGATTTTATTCCGTCTGTTTCCTCTGTGCGCATCACAGCAACTACAGAGACAAAAAAAAACAACGAGTTTATGGATATTTTTTTCACTCTGGTGCATTTTTTGCTTCTGTTTTTCCCTTTTGTTTTCTTACTCCCCCCCTCCTTCCATCTCTGTTTATTGCCGGTGATAGTAAACTTCCACACAACAATGCAGCGAGGGTAGCAGCAATAATTCCTACCCGTATAGGGCCATTCCAACTTGAGCAAAGATGATTTCCCCACGGATCACGCCAGAAGGTGCAGGCTACGGCTTGGAGGCTTACCCCCTACTGGCCAGGGACTATTTGGGTACAAAAGTCTTGTTAAGGCTCTTCCGCGAAGCGACCTGCTTTCTGAGGCTCAGTTCTTTTCTCCTGGAGTGCGCCTTCTGGCTTATGCCTCCTGCACTTTGTTTTCTGAATTGCAGAGCTGCACAAGCTTGTGTGCTTGCTAAATCCACCCTCAATGATGCAGAAAAACTAGCAGAGGAGATGGAGACAGGAGTACACAGGTTCGGATCCCAGGGCTTTGACTAGCTGGCCAGGCAAAATGTCCAGCTTCACGATTCACATCTGTTTAGGAGAAACACCTGCTTCTGGGCTCCCTAGGGCAGATGGGAAGGACAGCGGCCCAGCGTGAAGACTCCTCATGCTGGGTTGAGGAGCTGGCGTTCAGGCATTGGATGGCCCCTCTTTACGACCAGCTCTGCTTCCTGGCCAAGGTGGCCTTGGCACATTGATCAATCTTTCTGTGGCCTCAGTTTCTCTATCTGTCAAGCTGAGGGCAAATAATGCCACTGCGGAGAATTCTTACAAGAGTCAAAGTGATACGGAGGGATGAGCCACACATTTTGCACCTGTTTGCTCTGTGGGCTGCAACCTTTGCCAAGGACCTGGCCCAAAGGGTCTGCTCGCTAAATATTTGTCCTTGTCCCCTTTCCACAGGTTCCTTTCTGGGAAGCTTGTTTTGTGAGCTGTGCTTCTTCCATAGCCTGCACAGGGCCCCCCTCACCACGGTGGGCAAGGAATGGGGAGCTGATCATAGTGCAGATGTCCTGTTGTAGATGGCATGCTATCCATTTGGTTCACTTCCCAATTGCATGGTAGTACTTTTTCAGTACTAAAGAGGATGATGAAAATGTTCTTTTAATGTTCAACTCACACACACACACACACACACACACACGCACACACACACAAAAGGTTCATTGAAAATGTAAATAAAACGCCATAGAAAGAGGAGAATCCCAAAGGCAACACAGCATATTTTTGGACAAGCCAAAGTTCCAAAACAAGGCAAGCGTAAGTACTTCTGATCTTTCTAGAAACTGATTCTCACTAAATAAAAGATAAAAATAAAAAAAAATGAAGCTTTGCCTAGGTGAGAGTTTACCAGAAGGGTTCTGTAAGAAAATACTTGTGGGGGTGGGCCTGGCAGGATGGCTCAGTGGTCTAAAGCGCCTGCTTAGGAAAGCTTAGCCGGCTGCAGGGACCGCAGTTCGATCCCCAGCACCACATGCTGCACCAGCCCTGCCCTCAGGGCAGGCTGAGCCAGCCATAAAAATAAATAAATAAACAAACAAAGGTTCTGAAACAAGAAAAGAATAAAGTAAAATAAAATAAAATAAAAATTCTAAAAAAAAAAAAACCAGAAAATACTTGCAGACTTGCAGGGAATCAGAGTAATCATGCTAGGTTCATGTGAAAACACAGGCGCCCCAGAGCTCAGACACCCAACAGACTGGCCTGCTTAGAGAAGGGCCGCAGGACAGCAGGGACAGGACGTCATCCCTTGGCCTTATTCGCTTTCCTTGGTTTTAGCTATCCAGAGTCTATCAAAGTGCCAAAACTATTAAGAGGACTATTCCAGAAATAAACAATTCATACACATTAAGGATCAGCCCCACTGCAAGTCACGTAAGGAACCCCTGCTCTGAGTCTCACTGTGGCCACATCTTACCACTTGTGTGCAGGTGAGCTGACGGAGCAGCCCTGCTGCTACAGCCGGGGCCTGTCATCCCCTTCCTGTGTCCCTCAAGAGAGTGCCCCAGCATCTCCCAGCGCCATAAGAAATGCACATGCCGTGCAGTAAGGTATTCTGCAGGAGGCAGGAACCACGGCTGTGCAACTTCTGTGAGATAAATCTCTCACAGTGACTAACTTTTTTAAATCAAACTTTATCATAGTTTGATTAAAACTACATATCTCTAGGAGAAAGTAGCACACACAGGCTCAGGAGAACCTGCAGCTCCAGGCAATGGCTGGGGTTCTTGGAACGTGTCCCTGAGGTGAAAGGGGGCTCGCTCTGTGTCTATCACGTGCCTCTGGGGCTCTGACTTGGTGCCGCTGTGCTTCCCACAACTCCTGAAAGTTGCTCACAGCATTCGAGAAAGTTCTCGCTCTCTCCGGACCTTACGCTAGGGAATCTGCAGCGTCAGTCCTTGATGGCCGTATGGTTTGATGAGGCAGACCTTCACTAGTGTCAGTCCTTTCAGGGTGCAGTGAGCTTGAAGGAGTGTTCTGGGCACTAGTTCAAGGCCACCTGAGCCCCAGCAGGAGGGGAAAACGAGTCTCGCACATGCAAATACAAGTTCCTTTTCCCTCAGCTAGCTGAGGTTCAACTGTTACAGCCATTCTGAGACATAGGAAGACCTACCTCTCCCCCAGCTCTATTTCCTGCGCCGCTGCGAGGGGAGAACACATTGTTTATTACCCCCTCTTCCACCAGCCCCCAAATATCATTACAATGTCTAGGCCCGTGATCTATGTATGGTTGTTACCCTTTTAATGGATAAAAAAAGATTTAAGTACTTCATTCTGTTGCATTTTGACAGCTGTTAGCCATCATTTTTCCATTCACCTGCATTTAGCGGTCCCATAAAGGAAGGCAATCTCCGAGGGAACACGAGCCGGGCACTGCAAGGTGATAATTCTGTACCACTCCGGCCTATAAATACCTGACAGGCTTTGTGCTGAGTCAGCAGTCTGTGACGGAGTGGCAGCTGTGCCCTTTTATCTGTGTGAGTGTCTCACAGCAATTGGACCACCAGCCCCTGCAGTGAAAATCCATAGTATCGATCAGGCCATTTCTCCCCTGTAATTCTTTTGTAGGAAATCCCTGATGACAAATTTTATCCGCACCACTTTTTGATCGCTGGTTTGATGTAAAGGATCTCCGAGGGTAGAGTTAAGCGCCCGGCCGTTCCACGTTATCAAGCAGCCGTTTTATTTACTGAAACTACAATTGTGGTCACACACACATACACACACACACACACACACACACACACACACACACACACACACACATAGAGGAAGTCAGAGAGGACCAGGAGAAAGCAACGGAGCTCGAAAGGACAGTTCACAGGGACTGGAAGGCAAAGAGAATGCCGAGAAAAAAGGTCACGTCGGCTGTTATACTCACGCATAGGTTACATAAGAGTGTCCCACATTTACTGTCCACAAATAGTGGCAGTGCTGCTCGCTGATACTGCGAGGAGGACGGAGTGTTGTGGGTCGCGATGGACTTGGGTCTGCTTTTCTCCCACGCTGATCTCAGCCTTCTCGTCTCCTGGGACTTGCCAAGCTACATTGTGTCCCCAATACGTTAGGGGAATCTTCTTATCTGAGGGTGTTCACCAGAGATTAGGATCAGGGGTGCGTCAGAGATCCTGGCGAATGTCTGTGGAACATCCAAACCACCAAAGAAAAGAGGAAGAGGTTACGTAAGAACCTATGTCCTCGTAGAACTGCTGGGCCGGCTATTTCTGGTATAAGTACAAAGCCAAAAAGAAAAGAAAGTTCCTCTGTAGAGTCCCGAGGCTGATGCTGCCCAAACTGCAGATCTAAGATGAGTTCTGTGAACGTCCAGGGAACTGCGTGTGTAGGACAAGGTCTCAGGCCAGGCTGCTAAGCAAGCCACAGCCTCATACCTGCTGCAGCTAGATGTCTCAGCACTGTGACTATTTGAGGATGCAGAATCCTTGGCTGTAGGAGCTTTCATAGGCATAGCAAGACGTCTAGCTGCATCCCTGGGCTCTGCCACTCCATTGCAATAACATTCCCATCTTCTGGTTATGACCGTCAAAAATGTCCCCAGACACCACTACATCCCCTGGGACACAGGGCAAAGTCTCCATGCTTGAAAAGCAGTGATAGCTACCATGGCTGGGCAGTGAAGAGGAGAGGAAGAGAGGAGTATCCAAACAGCAGGAGACCCTTGGCCTGTGCAGCTCAGCTGGGCAAGCACAGAAGCAGAACAAATGGTCATTAGTGTCACCCTCCAAAGAATGACTAAGGGCATCTTTCCACCTCAAGAACTGAGACAGTCACCAGTACATGGAGGTCTCTGCTGGCTGGCACTCCGAGGATGCTGGCTGGGGGTGTGCAGGGCCAGCTCAGGGGTGCTGTTCAACAGCCTGCGGCACCCAGAAAGAGGCTGCACCAGGCCTCTGAGCCAAACGTGAGCAATCCTGGGGTAGAGGACCCAATTCTGCTGCCAAGCTTGTAAGTTTCCTTCTGAGAGAAGCCAGACAGCAAATCTTCATTCAGGGAACAGCAGCCCTGAGTGTGGTGTCCTTCTTTCCTCTACCAAATCAGGGCAAGAGTAGTTCTTTGTGCAAAAGCTCCCGCCCTCTTGGGCAGAGGAAGTAGGCAGACTTCACCGTCCTGATGTGCTAGCCCTGGGAGAGGTCTCGTGGGGGACCGTCTCAGGCCTGATTCTCCCACTGCAAGGACCCCAGCAGCAGGAGAGAATGCGGCAACTCACAGAGCGGGCTGTGAGGCCCCACGTCAATCCTGAGGTGTGAACGCCTACTCAAGGCACTTAGTGGTGCTGAGCCAACTTAGATGGCCTCATCCCTGCCAAGGGTTCCAGAACTCGAGGCAAACTCATCAAGCAGTGGGAACCTCTACGTGAGGAACTACACCAAGTGCTGGCTTTGAAATATCACCTATCCCTGCCTTTGACTTTGAAAAAAATTATTCAGCGAGCCACCGTGGTACAAGCCTGTAATCCCAACACTATGCAAGACTGAGGCAGGAGGAACAGAAGTTCCAGCCCAGGCTGAGCAACTCAGCTGCTTAGTAGGCCTGTCCTAAAATTTAAAAGAAAAAAAGATTTCAAAAGACCCAAGGATTAGCTCAATATGAAGGTCGTGGGTTCAAACCTGTTCCAAAACGAAGAAGTATTTGAAAATCCAACTTAAATGAGCATCATTTTTTATTTCTAAATCTGAAAACCCTAGTCTGGAGTAAACTGGACAGAGCTCATTCGTTCTATAGAGGATCATCTGGTCTGTATATGATACTCAATGTTACCCATAGAGAAGGTAAAGCGAGCCCTAGGCTGCTAGATCTCCTGGGTTTTGTAGGAAGAGTGGGAATTGAGGTTTTGTTGTGAAGTCTAATGAACTTGCAACAGTGTCAGGTAACTAAATAGGAAAAGCATTAAACGCTTCGCATGGAACCTAGAAGTGAGTGTGCAGACTCCCTCCGCTAGGGGCGCTGTGAACATGCACTGCGCCATTGCCGTGAGCCAGGCGCAAGCCCAAGGGATTCACCGCATCCTCCTGCCCACCAGGAAGCAGAAGCCATTGTCATCACTTCCATGGAGGACATCAGAAAAGTGAGGACCAGGAAGGCAGCGTCCCAGCAAGATCACGCAGTCAGTCCCACCGCTGCCATGCAAGACCACACCGCCTGTGCCAGAATGCACTTCTGTACCCATCAAACTGTACTGCCTTTCGGAAGACAGAACCTGAGAGAGCGCTTCTCCTGGGACACCCGCAGCTCCACCCTCCACCAGGCGCTGCTCAGTGGCATCTTCTGGACACCACTTCCATCACCCCAGGCTGGACAGGATCAGCTACAGCGCTGAGTGGAGCCATCTCCAAGCCTGATGCTAAAGGAAGAAACAGTAACACCGATGTCACTTCGAATATTAATATTCCATTCAGCATGGAATGGGATGTGTACACTGATCTGGCTTTTTTCCCTAAATGTGAACACTAAAATATTTTATCTTAGTAACTAAGATGTTCCTGGTGCCTCCTTAAATATGAGGTTCTAATTACTGGCTTTTCTCATAAAATAGCACTTCTGTGTTCTTGATAGATTTTCAAATTTCCAAAGTTTCCTGGAAAGAAATGTGTTTATACTCAAAGTATCTGTTACCTCTTTATTCAAAATAGTAAAAAAGAAAAAAAACTGGGTTGGGGAGATAGCTCAGTAGTCTAAACGCCTATCTGGCATGTGTAAGGAGCTTGTTCAATCCCCAGTACCACGCGCTGTGCCAGCCCTGCAGCCCCAGGTACACTGTACCAGCCACCAAAACTTGGCATGGTGGCTCATACCTATAATCCCAGTGTTAGAGAGGCTGAGACAGGAGGATCACTATGAGTCCAAGCTGCATAGTGACACCCTGTACCAAATACATAAATAAAAATTTTAGAGAACATACTCTTAAGTGAAATAAACCAAACCCACATATACAAGCATCACATTGTCTCTTTAGTGTGAGAACCTGAAAGAGAAAAAAGGAAATCTGAAGGGTACAATAGATACTGGGAAAAGGAAGTTAACTCACTCAAAAGAAAAAAGACTGAGCTGAGGAGAAGGACTGGAGAGGGAGCGGGGGAAAGACAGTTATCTATGTATGTAAGCAAAATGGTTTGCACAACTGTACTGTGCATTTCTGCTGCTGCGTGGAGAGGCACAGAAAATGCTTCATTTGCTTTGTCTCCTCTCAACTGCTTGTACCTTTTCTCTTAATTTCTTACACATTTCTTTCTTTTCCTTTCTTCCCATTTTATATGCATATATCTGGTAATATGAATAGCTGGCTGGAAGGCAACAATTTGTTGTTATATTACAACAAGTACTGTGAAACTCGTATTACTTGGTCGTGTGAAATTCTGTATCACTTGTAATTTTTTTCTCTTTGAATTCTAATTTGTACTCTCTTAAAAAAAAAAAAGAACAAATAAATAAAAGCAAAATAGTAAAATCTAACAATAAGTGAAATGCTCACCAGAAAGAAGGAAGGAAGTTGGGCAAATAAATTGTCGTGTATCTCTCTGAGGACAGAGCACACTGAGCCAGAGGATTCTGACCAAGGGGCTTGGAATTGATGCTTAAGTTACAGTGCAAAGAGTGGAAAAATAAGAAGACAATGGGAAGCCACTTTAAAGTGGGGAGAAACTCCTAGAAAAATACACAGGAAAAGGCTACTAAAGTTTCTTTGAGAGAGACTATAGATAATTATTTCTTCTTTCTTCTGGAAGATAATGCATTCCCCTAAAAAAAAAAAAAAAAAAAAAAAAAAAAAAAAAAAAAAAAAAAAAAAAAAAAAAAAAAAAAAAAAAAAAAAAAAAAAAAAAAAAAAAAAAAAAAAGCAGCTATGCATTTTGGAATCCAGCAACATTGTCTACTGCTTGAGGCAAGTTGCTTACGTCAGTCTGCCTAAAGCTCGCAACCTCTAAGATTTTGCATGAGTCCTTAAGACTGCTACGCAGAACATTAAGTGTCACATGGTTTCCCTCATACGATAGACCCAAGCTGTAAATTAATTAAAGAGTAAAATAAAGGAGAGAGTGTAGGAAATAGGGAAAGGGACCTTTTGGAAGGAGGGAAGGGGATCAGAGAAAAAACACAAGGAGGATATACGTGCATACGTTAATTTACGTTAATATACGTTTCCCCAAAACCAATGTAACCATTACATATGGCAAACACACTGTTTTTAAAAAGTTAAATATACTCATTCTCTAGTATACTTCTAAAATAATTATGAGCAGATCAATATTCAGCGTCGACTTTACTGTATAAAAGACTGTTTATATATTATAATGTTTCATCATTAAATTTCTTGTACATTGATAAAAAGACTGTGCAGACTGAGGGAAGGGCATGAGTGTAGGAGAGCCCATGTAATAGTGTGGACACATGCATGCTCCTGTGTTATGGCTTTGCCTACTGCCAAGTGAAAACTACATTCCACACATGGCTGGTTACCACCCATGACTTCTTCAGTAGCTGTCAACTTGGATTAAAAAAAAATAACCATAAACAGGAAAAAAAAAAAAAAAAAAAAAAAAAAAAAAAAAAAAAAAAAAAAAAAAAAAAAGAAAAAAGAAAAAGCAAACCATGGAGAAGGTTCCAGAAGCCTATAAAGAAAAGGGAATTCTCTTGGAAGAGTTAGCTGTCACGAGACACACAACTTGGGGGAGAGTCACCCATGTTAAGAAGCCAGGACTTCTGGGGCCTGAGTTAAGTCCTCTCAGCTCCTCTCAGCACTATGTAGCTGTTTCAGAAGCAAAGAGGTGTTTGCCCCACTCTGCCCTCTCAAAATCTAGATGGACGTCCCCTCCATGGAAGTAGCCTCATAACCCAAAGTAGCATCGATGTGTTCATCCAGCTCTAGTTGCTGTATAGGTTCCCCAGCCCTGAAACGGAACAGAAAATCCAGGAACTTGGAAATAAAAACTGAATAGATCATATGAAAAATTGCCCGAAAATGCTATTTCCCACTAAATTGGAGCCCTGTTGTTTCCACTCATAAGGATAACCAGGTGATGGGGATGTCTCTCGATTAAAAGGACCAAATCCAGCTCACTGCTTATTTTTGTCAATAAAGTTTTATTGGAACATAGCCACAACTATTCATTCACTCATTGCCTACAATGTTTTGCTCTACACAGACAGAGTTGGGTAATTACAATAGAGACCATCCAGCCCTGAAGGCTTAAAATATTTTCTATCTGGTCCTTTATAGATGCAATTTGCTGATCCCTGCACTGAGCCAATCAACAAAACAAAGCATAGCTAAAATGTGTGCAATATTTGATAGGTAAGCAACAAACTACATAGATCAAGAAACATACTTCCCATTTCTCATTTCTTCCAAGAGAGCTGATGTCAGAAAGACTGTGGAGCAGGAGGCATTTTATTTATTAAATACAAGGATACAAGCATTAAGCCAGTCATAAGAAGAGTGTGTCACTTCCAGTAAGGGAAAATAGTTAATGTGTTTTAATTGTTATAGCCATGCCTATTACCAATCTAATCAAAAGGCTAGTCATGTTTCAGCTGAGGATTGTATATTTATTACAACAATCAATATTTTAAAATATTGACTGTGCCTCTGTCCCTAATTACACTGTACGTTGGCTTGGGTGATTCACTGCCTGGTCATTGCCTACCTGGGCCAATGAAGGCATGCATTGAACACAAGGGTTAACCTTGATGACAGCGAAGCTCAACAGGCGAGGCCCAGGGTCAACAACTGTCTTGTGGACCCTTCCCATCATCCATTCTCCTTCCCAATGACTCCACATCACCTGGTAGCAGGGACGGAAGATATGTAAGCCTGGGTCTAGGGGAATTCTAAGATCCATTTCCTACAAGGAGCAGGAAAGGACTACAAACAAATGAAGTGAGCTTTGTGTTATGTGTACATGTAGACCAGAGAGGCTGTGATGGACTACGGGACATGTGTCCTGTCTAAGGTAGGTGCCTTCTACACTGCTCACAGGGCCAGAGCTTTGTCTTCCCAGGTCATTCTCCTATTAAAAAAAAAAAAAAAATACAGCCACATTTTTCTACATTCTGTTCATATATCAAATGCTGGCAATACATGCAAAGTATTTTCAATATTTGAGAAAGTGCAAAACAAATATGCTTTGGACCAAGGACTTCTCAACCTCAAGAAAATTGACCCTTGGAGCTGGATGAGTCATGATTGCATGGACTCAGGGTGGGGAGGAGAGTGCTGCCCCACCTCAGGTTCTGACGGCACAGATGTCTGCCGAGGTGCCTCCTGGGAGTCAGAGTCCCCTCCCATGGAGAAGCACAGCTAGACCTGTATCTGACCACAGCCACCTGTCTGTCACCAGCTGTGGTCATGACTGTCCTCTGCTTGGCCTGCTGTTCGCAATTATTTCCTCCCTATCATCTTTTAGTTTTAAAATATATTTTCCTTTACCTTCACTCTGTTCCCTTTTGGAGAAGAGAAAGATGAGAACTGTATTGAAAGAACAACAA
Organism: Myocastor coypus; assembly: GCA_004027025.1. Taxonomy (NCBI): domain Eukaryota; kingdom Metazoa; phylum Chordata; class Mammalia; order Rodentia; family Myocastoridae; genus Myocastor; species Myocastor coypus. The sequence continues at coordinate 10,465 of PVJA010023378.1, read as the reverse complement.
AAACAAGCACCAAAGATAATTAGAGGGGGCAACATTCAAAGACAGGAAGGATAGCAGAGAGTGGAAAATGACATCGGAAGATGAGGATTCATGAGGGACAGTGAGTGACTGGATGTTCTACCTCCTCATGTCAGTGTGTCTGAGACCCCAACAACCAGAAGGAGGAAACCGTCCTAGAGAACTAAACATCTTCTTTTTTCTTTCAAATAATCCCAAGGCCTTCACGTTTACCTTGGGCACACATTCTTCATGCAGTGATTCATAGAGCTAATGAAATTGGGGAGAACCAGCATTCGGATGCCACTTTTATGAGGTTTCAGACAAATGCCATAGATCATTCTCTACTCATCCTTCTTTATATCCATCACAAATTCACTTCTGCACTGAAAGTATTTGCTCGGGAGCGTTCATAACGTTTGTGTAGTATTAGTGTTGCTCTTACACTGAAATTCTTCATTTCCAGGGTCATATTTCAAATGCTGAATCCAGAGGAGCTACTTTCGTTTTGCAATTGTCAGTTAAAGCCAAGTGGCTTTCCCCTTCTTTCAGGACCCTGAATTTGCCTTATAAACAAAGGACTCTTATGAGGAAAATGGAATCCTTACAAGGTTAATATACAGTGTCGGTTGTTGGTGTTAGATAGGGGTTCTCAACCTTTCTAATGCCGTGACCCCACAATACAGTTCCTCATGTTGCAGTGACCCCAAACCAAAAAATAATTTTGGTGGCTACTTCACAACTGTAATTTTGCTACAGTTATGGTTCGGAATGGCTTTAGGCGACCCCTGTGTTTTGGTTGTTCGACCCCCGCCGGGGTCACGGCCCACAGGTTGAGAACCGCTGGTGTTAGAAGAAATTCTATTGGGCAAATTCATGCATCTAATGAAAGAGGTAAATATTTGATATGTTAAGTGAAGAATTTAATTTCTGGTCATTTCTGCCCTTCCCGTGGCTTGGCTCTACTCAAAAAGGAGACACATATATCTTGTCCCCCCTAGACTGAGGACAGAAGACCTGAAGGGCAAAACTATTAACAGTTTCAGCTTTTGAATTGCAAAGTCAAAATCCATCCAAAAAGAGAAGGGTTTTCTTTAAAAGTTGTAAAAGAAGATATGATTAATTAGTGTAGGTTTTTCTTATACAATAAGAGTCTAGGGGGAAAAATGTGGATCAAATAACTTTAGTTGTTGGAGAATAGCAGGGGCCTAGTATTGCCAGGTGTGTCTAAACACAGACGTGTTCACAAAACCTACTCATCCGCATCCAAGCATGAGTTCTGAGGAAATGGAAATACTGTCACTTGCTCTCCGTGTGGAACCCAAAGAGGTGACAAATGGACTCAATCCAGTCTGGGCAATCACGTAGGTTATCAGAAGTGCCAGTGCTCCCGTATCTGCTTGTCCCTGTCACCGGCCCAGGTCACATGTGCTGTCGCTATCACTCACACTCACACTCTCTCTTGCTTTCTCATAGTCTCTCTGTCTGCCCCCCCCCAAGCTATGCCAGCAGAACAAGCAGAATACCAGAGCAGAGCAACGCCTATGCACCCTGAGGCGTTGGACCTTCCCTTGGCCAGCTGTCGATAAACATGATAAAGATTGCACCTCACGTGCAGACCCCTTCCCATGCCAACGCCCACACACATCGTGGCCCCACTTAATGTCCTCGGGAATGCGCAGCATTCGTGGTTGCTTTGTGTTCTCCAAAACTGTACATCTCAGATCCCTAACCCTTAGAGCCTCTGAGGGTGACTCCTTCTGCAGATAGAGCCTTTTTAAGAGTGGTTCAGTTAAAAATGAGTTTGGCTGGTATCTGCATAGGAGAAAGAAATGTGGAGACAGGGGAGCCACACTTGTGCAGACAAAAAGTCTATGTTGGGACACCATGAGAACCGGAGGAGGGAGTTCTCCAAAGAGAACTGACTTGGTGATGCTTTAATCTTGCATACTCAGCCTCTAGAACCATAAGAAACTCAATTCTGTTGTGGAAGTCTCCCAGTCTGTTACATTTCTTTATGACTGTCCTAGAAAAATGATGACCTAGAAGCAAGAAAAGACCCTGATTCAACTGGGAAACCTGCAGTTATCAGTCAGGATGAGCGAGGCGCTGCTGCAGTAACAGCAGGTACCCAACATGCATGGCTGGAAAGGAAAGCTTCTTCGTGAAAAGCCAGCTGTGGGCTCTGGAAATTCTTGGGGAAGCTCTTCCGTGTGGCATCATAATAATTGAGGCTCTTTCAGTTTAGAAGCATTTGTCTGTCAATATATTCTGCTGCAACAGTCAGGGACCTATCTCCATGGGAACAAAAGGCAGGAGTGCTCTTAGGCCATGAGCAAGGCCACCTGAGGTAGGATAGGCTCTTCCCTGCCCCCTCACTCACCCAGTCTTCTTACCCTGAGGGACCAGAGGCATCCCTGAGGTGAGCATGTCTTCACCATGAGTTTCCAAGAATAAACTAGATGCGAGAATGAAAAGGTGTTGGGAGACAGAGCACAATACAGCTACAGGACCCTTTATTAAGGGCTCCTTACTAAAGGCCTGGCATGTATTTCCTTTTGCAGGCTCCCTCACCTGTGCTTCCTCTTGACTATGGCAGGGACTCATCCTCCTCACAATGCCAGGATGCCTGTGCGGAATGAAGGCCCCATGGGAAGAAAACCACAGCTCCTGGGAGAAGCTGGCTGCCTGTGATCAGCAGAAAAGACCTGAAACAGTGCCCAAGATCAATAGAAAGTCTCCAATTCTAACCCATCTCTGCAGTCCCTGCACATGGGCAGAACCTGGTCATCTTTCTTCTCTTAATCAGTGCTGCTCCTTGCCCCACTTTCTTCCCAGTCACAAAAGCTTTCCCTGCACTTCTATGCTCCCTGGCTGGCCTTTCATTTCTGTTTCCTCTGAGCCAGAAGATACTGGGTCCACTGTCACTTCCACAGCTGATGGTAACAAAAAGGGAAATGTGGACAATTGCACAACAGCTTCCACTGTTCCCACCGGAAACGACCCATATCTGCTCACCCTGCACTAGTGAGGAACTGACACACGGTCACACATAATCCCCAGGAGGGCAGAGTGCATGTTACCTTCCCATGGACTCCAAGGGAAAACAGGACCCAAATTATTGCTGAGTAACAGGCACGTGAATAGCATGAAGATATCGACCTAGATCACCCAGAATTAACTGAGAATCAGATAACAGATTTTCCACCTCATGATGGAATGAGAATTCAGAATAGAAAACGCATTTAGCCAGGGAAGTATAATATTACAGATTTCACACCTGACTTTGCCATCTGTGATATCGGGATCAGTAACACAAGTTTAAGGTCGGGAAATTTAGGTTCCCAAAATTGCAAAATTTCCATCTTGGATCACTTATCTGTTACCATGGGAATTCTATACCACACACAACTTCAAAGTCTAGTGGTTGGAAGCAATATTCTTTCACCTTAACGCAGGGTGCCCTGGAATAAGTGTGAGTTGTGGTTGACCAGTGAGCTGGCCGGGGCTGGCTGGCCTAGGAGGCCTCTGTAGGAAAGACATGTGGATTTCTAGCAAGGAAGTCCAGGCTTGTTCTCATGGTTCTACAGGATTCTTAGAGACAGAGAGATAGATACGTGGCTCAGAAATAGCAGATTATCACTCCTGCCACATTTCTAGTGGCCAGTGCAGGACAAAGAGCAGCACACAGTCAAGAGTTAAAGAAACATGAATCTTTCCGCTAAGGCAAGATTGTAAAACGTATGCTGACCAAGAGGTGGTGAACTGAGACAACCAACCCACCCATACACTAGATCCTCAGGCCTACTACTGTTTAAACTGCAGCATGTATGAGAACCATCAGAGCCCTGGCCATCAAGTCAACTGACAGGGCCATCCATAGCATTTCCTATAGGACCAGAGCTGGGTCTAAGGATTGCCTTCCTAATGACAACCTTCTGCTGTTGATACTGATGACCAGAAAGCAATAGCTTGAGGACCACTACAAATAGCCACTACAATCAGAAAATCTAAAGGAAGTTCACCTGGTTTGCATCTCACGGTTAGGCCAAAGCCAGACATAGGCCTTCCATGTCCGGCCTGGGCTTGCTCCTTTGACATCTTCCTCAACTCTATGAGTCATTGCCTTGTCTTGGTTCACCTCTGTCTTTAATATTGTCATTATTTTTATGACCATCTTTAATAATGATTAAGAAGATTAAGGCATGCCAAGATGTTTAACATTCTTCCCAAGGCATAGTAAAAGCACTGGGCCCTATCTGAGAGTCCCAGTCTCAATCAAAGGGAGACGTATAATGCCCTGCCTGTGAAGCTCCTACAATATCACCCTTAAATTAAGCAGTCCCTGACAATGAAGTCATTAATCTACCCCAAAGGTCAGATACATCCCTGTGACTCATACGTGATCTTGACATTCTTTGGTGAGAGCGCAGCAAATCTAGACATCGTACCCAACCCAGACAGGTGACATTCTTCATAGTTTTTGCCAGCCCCTTGTGGTCTACTCTCTGTAGACATGACAACATTTCTCTGCGTAACAGCGCTACATAGCAGGCTCTTCTACTTTCTCCACTGGTCTGCCTCATTCTTGAGCTGCGGTAACTTCATGGAGTCCCCTTTTGCTGAGCTGTTTTGATGTCATATCCTTGGCTTTTCATGAAAAACACTACCTGTATCTATCCCGTGCACATCACCGTCCCGTTTGTTATTTAACTCTTCTGTCTCTCAAGTCACTGTTGAGACGGTTTTCCAGGTTCAAGTGTGTGAAATGCTTCTCTTCTCGAGGCCTGGTAATATTTTGGTTTGCTCTGAAGTTGTGGCAGTGTATGGGAATTATGAAAGCAGATGTGTTACCTAATCCCTTTTCCTCTTTGGCTACCAGGAAGCTCAGATACAAACTCAAAGTTTTTCTATATTCTAGTAGCTAGACTTATGGGTATGCTTTGTGAATTCTTTTTTATGCCTTCTTGATCTTATGTATTAATTTCTGTTTCCCTTCATTGTAAGTGCCCGTACTTATTTTATTTATTTGCTGCTTTTTGTCTATGTGGTATCATCCTATATTCTTTTTAGGATAAAGCAGGTTAACAGTAATATAAACACCTTCTCCATATTCCCAAATTAAAGAAAATGTTGATTAGATACAAACCAATAGTCATAAATCCTCAATTAAATTTTTTCTCTCTCTCTTTTTTTTAATGGCTGGCTCAGTCTGCCCTGGGGCTGGGGCTGGCACAGCATGCAGTGCCGGGGATTGAGCCATGGTCCCTGTGGTTGCCTAAGCTTTCCTAAGCAGGTGCTTTGGACTGCTGAGCTATCTTGCCAGCCCCTCCATTAAATTTCTCAGTATGTGGGAAAGGATAGGAGATCTAGAGAAGAAATAAAAGATAGCTGTCCACTTTAAGGAAGAAGAAATGCACCTCAAAGAAGTTTGGGGGTTGGAGAAGGGTCATTTTGTTTTTCTTTCATGCTAAGGGTAGAGGCCAGGGCTTCATACCTGCTAGAAAAGTGCTCTACCACCGAGCCACACCCCCAGCCCGAGGAAGTCTATTTTCAAATCACAGGACTGAAACCTTTGAAAACCAAACAGAATTGGAAGCAAATCCCCAGGACTCAGAACGCGCTTCTCTGGCCCCCTGCAGTGCAAGTACCTCTCCTGGAAAGCCTCCAGGGGCTGCCATATCCAGCAGGCTGGGGAGCCAGGACAGACCCAGAGGAAAGGACAGAAAGCAAACACCCTCAGTCTCACTTTATTTTAACTAAATCTTGAACAGAATCGCGCTCTAGTCAATCTCACAGGGTAAACGAAGATGCAAGTTCTAAGCCATGGGCATTTTTATCAGGATTCCCCAAAAGCGCAAAGTGACCGCCTGCCCGCAATTCTGAGCCAATCAGAAACAGTGCTGGTGCTTGGAGCCAGGACAGGCAGACGGTGAGGGCTGGGGATGATGTCAGCGGCGTGGAACAACAAAGAGGCCCATGTCGTGGGCCCAGGACACAGACACGCACGGGGCCCGTCCTCCTCCTCTCGTCACTGTCCTTCATCTCGTGTCCCCGCTCAGGGGACCTGCACCAGGCAAACACCTCGTGTCAACATTTCTCTTTCTGGTGTAAAAGTCACTTGCGGCACATTTCAAAAATTGTAGAGAAAAGCTCATCCCTCATTAAACATGATAGGAAGGGTTTAAGACAGCCCTTCTCCGCTCTCCTCCTCATTACGGGAAACGCCGCCGCTGGTGTCACTCAGGTAGAAACTAAAAGGTCAGTTCTTCTGCGCGGAGGCTGTGTGACAGGGTGGGAAACACTGGCGACATCAGGTGGAGCTGGGCCGTTTCTGTCCGCTCCACACGGTGCAGAGCCAGGGTGGGGGCTAGAGCGAGTGTTCCTCCTGGTTTCTCACTGCTCGTAGTCAGCTGAGTGTAAGAGAAGAGTGTGGAAGGACCTTGCCCTACCCCAGGGGAGGAGCCACACCCAAGCCGCACCTTGGCGGAGAGGAGCTCCAAGAGCCCCACGTGAGAGGACTTTCTCAGATGCCCTGCCAGGATGCACTGCTTCAGTGTCTGGGGACCCCCTGTGCCTGCAGCGCTCTGGGATGGGACTCTGTGCCCCACACACACCTGTACGGCAGGCAGATGAGAAAGACAGCGCAGGTGTGTCTGGGTGGGCCTCCCTTCAGAATACCCTTCCAGTCACTCAACAAACAAGAGGACGTTCATTCAGAAGACCTTAAACAAGCCTCCCTGTGCTCACAGGGCAGGAGCACTAGGCCAGGCACGGGCCGCTGACCCGCTGCAGTAAGCGCTCCCAGTCAAACAGGTCTTCTCAGAAAGCGACCTAGAGCTTCTTCAGAAAACTAGGATTAGAGGTCCCATGGGACCCAGCTGGTCCCCTTCTGGATATTTTCTCACAAAAAGTCTGGGGCTGGGAGCAGACGAAACTTGCAGGTAGAGCACAGATAAGGCTAAGTTTTGTGGGTTTGTTTTTTAATGAACTAACAAAGAATGAGCCAAGTGAAGAACCTGGGGTACTCAGAAGCTCCAATCAGGAGGGGCTGTGTGGTCATCGAGTCAAGAAGGGTTTGGGACAGAAAAACTATCCAGGCAGCACACTGCAGTCGTGCTTACTCTGGGCCAAGATTCCTGTCACACGAGAGTCTGTGATGGAGGAATTTACGAGGGGACATGAGACAGCTGGAGGTGATGATAGATACAGGGTGACACGCAATAAAATGACATGAGATGGTGGAGATGACACGAGCTCTGAGGGGAAATTGCGGCCTCTGTGGTCGAATGCTCACCAGACGCCAGCCTCTTGGCCCCCTTTGTCGTACACATCCATCCGCTGAACCTGAGACTGGCACCATCTTATCTCCGCTTTACGGAAGGGGAAACAGAGGCACAAAGGGGACAACCCCTGGCTGATGGCACATGGCAATGGGGAGAGGAGACAGAGCTCTGAATCCAGGCTGTTAACCACAGTGCTCCCTTGCCTACCCCAAGATGGCCTTGGGGAGGGGGCTGTCACCTTCTGTAGCCATGATGAACCCTGTCAAGGTAGGTGTCAGCACCCAAGTGGCAAGTCTGTTCTCTTCCCAACAATAAGAACAGGAAGCGCTGGTTTCATCCAGGAACTGGGCTCGGGGTTCAAGATGAGTCATCTCCTCATTTTCCCAGCAACCCTAACTCCAAGTTGTAAGAGCTATTCTGACCTCAATAAAAAATGTTTTTGAAGCTGGGGAGATAGCTCCGAGGCACAAGTGCCTGCTGGGCAAGTGCAAGGTCGTGAGTTTGAACCCCGGTCCTACAAATAATAATAATAATAATAATAATAATAATAATAATAATAATAATAATAATAAATAAAAATAAAAAATAAAAAATGTTTTCAAGGGTCAGCCTACTGCGCTGGCCCTGCCCCCAGGGGCACACTGAGACAGTGCTGGAGATGGGGTATGGTGGCACGCGCCTGTAATCCCAGCGCTTGGGGGGCTGAAATCAGGAGAATCACTAGGAGTCCAATCTACATAGTGAGACCCTGTAGACCCTGCACTAAATACAGAAGGAAAAAATAAAGAATATTTTTAATTCAAGAACTATAGTTTGATTTAAGCTGGCATACTTAAAAATAAATAAATTTTACACTTTTTAAATGAAAGAAGTGCTTCTCAAATGACTGGCAAACGGATGAAAACTATTGATTCATGGCAAAGCCCCAGGGGCCAGGAGCTGCCACCCACCCCTCCGCTGTTCCTCCCCTGAATGGCTCCCTCTCAGCCTCATTCCAGCAGTGACGGGGGGAGGGGGCAGGGGGGTGTGCAGCAGGAAGACAATGGCTCTTTTCAATCCAATATGGCGGTGAAGCTTTCAAAGTTGGGTCCCAGACTGGAGTTCATGAAGACACACGCCTGGCCCGATCTGAGACGGGCCAAAGGGGTACGGGGTGTGTCAGGGCCTGGGCACAGGTGATGCGAAGGCATTCCGAGTGACCCAGGAGGTTCTAACAGCACAGATGACCGGACTTAGCGCTGGTGCAAGGGTGGACGCAGGTCTCGGCCAGCCGCCTGAATGAGAGAGCGGAGGAGCAGCTTCAGAACAGGGGCTTTGTCACCACAGGAGGAGCCGGGGACAGGAGCCAGGTGAAAGCGACAGACTTCCGTTCCACAAGCCAAGGAGGAGAACCGGACTCAGAGAGGTTAAGCAGTCTGCAGGAAATCACGGAAGTGCGAAGCAGAGGGCAAAGGCACGCAGCCTCCGTCTGCTCCACCTCAGCCCCTAGGTGTCGTCTGTCCATCTCCCTAGGTGTTTCTGGGCGGGGTAGACTCCTGAGAAAGAAAAAGATACCTTACAGAAATGGCTCCAAAGCTCAGAATCATGGACTAGTAGTTCTAGAAATAATTCCAGGTGTCACCTGGCTTGGGGTTTAAAATGACGAGATGATTAAGGCCCAGAGACATTAAGTAACTTGCTTAAACACAAATAACCACCCAGCCTGGAATGCCCATTATTACTTTTCTTTTTTCATCGTTTGCCCAGAAGTCATTATTTTTGCCGTCACCAGGCTGTGCACCAGGTACACGGGCTTAAGCGGAGCAGCTTCGCTGTCTGAGCCACACCACAGGGCCCTGCAAATAGGTCACGGGTGCTCCTGGGCCCCGGTAGTTCCAGTCTTATGAGCAATAGTGAGAGGAAAATAAATAAAGTAGAAAAATAAAAAAGGTTTCACTGGCCGCGAAGTTGCTATGCACCACAGGTCTTAGCATAGTTCTTATGTGAAAAAGTTTGATTTTCCACTGGTGCCGTGCTGGATCTGACCCCGGGGCATGCGCAGCCGGCGATTGAGACGGGCGCGGTGGCGCACGCCTGTAATCCCAACGCTGGGGAGGCTGAGACAGGGTGATCACTAGGACTCGGAGCAGAAGCTCCTTCTTTTACTTTCATAAATAAAAACTGAGGCACAAAGAGGCATGGCAGGGGAGTGAAAAACGGCGCCCGTAACCATTGCTTCCCAGCCTGCATGACCTGGAGCGGTCCCTCCTGTAGAGTAATCAGCTTCCTGGCAGAGAACACCGCCACACAGAAGTGGGGCTACCGACTCCTGCTGGTGGGCTGCGAGCACGTCACTTCCGGCCTACGCGCGTTCTCTCTCGCTGATCATGGGCAAAGCAGCTGAACGTTGGAGAGGCCCCGGCAGGGAAAGGAGGCAGCCTCTGCCCACGAGCTAGTGGGTAGAATCCTGTCAACCCAAAGGTTTGTAGTTTGAGCTGCCACACAGCTGTGGGTGACGAACACAGTGAGCTCTGAAACTTGCCTGCGAATGCATGGAAAAGCCCTGTCCCTCAGTTCAGGGACAGTGCATCCTCTGGAGAGCAGGGCTGCATTGCAACATCCGGCACAAGGCTAAGAATGATGGGGAAGGCACTGGGGGGAGGGGGGGTCGAGGAATGGAATGAAGATAGCCCCGGCAGAAGCGCTCTGAGCTGTACAGGTCGAAATCCCATGAACACGTCTTGGTCACTTAGCGGAAGACTGAAGTAGCTGGTGCGGGGCTGGCCTCCGGCTAGGCTTCTGAACAGGCTGACACCCGGACTTGTGAGGCGGCAGCATCCGCATCCGATGACCGAATGCAGCATTACGTAGTAGAAAGCGTGGTCTAATCCACATTCTTTCCTATTTACATATCATTAGCATATAGAAGTGTTTTATATGTGTGCGTGTCCAGATTTTATCAACTGGAGCTGCACGGGTATTAACAATCAGAACGTGAAAGCTGTGCCTAGTTCGCACACAGTGGCCCCCTCAAGCCGTCTACCTGCGTGCCAAGTGTGTGAGACGGCGCACGTGCACACGGGACGGGCGTGAGGTGGCAGACGTGTGCCAACCCAGGCTTCTCACCGTGAAGGACCCGGCCTCACCCACGCCCTCCTCTGCCCCTCCCCCTTTCTCTGCCTGAGGCACCAAGGCCCAGGGCC
>PVJA010023377.1:0-33182 GCA_004027025.1 Myocastor coypus | reverse complement strand
GTGTGTGTGTGTGTGTGTACTTCTCCATGCACAAATGCATACTTTGGTTGTTTCTATATCTTAGGTGAATCATGGTAGTTCATAAAAATGAACATGGGAGTGAACCATAGCAAGCGCTCATTTCTTTTCCTCTTATTCACACAAGAAATGATTGTTCAGTGAGGCACAATTTTTATTTCTTTTCTGGACTGGGAATCAAATTCTGGACCTTGTGCTGTTTCTGTATCTCTACCCAAAATCTCTGTTGTGATTTCTGTCATGACTGTACCGAGTTCCGCTGGGTCATCAGTATAGGAGAGTGGCCCTGCCTTCCCCACCCCAATCCCATCACTTGATGGCTGTTGGCTTCTTTGCTGGGTTCCTGAGAAGTGAGAGGTGACAGCTGATTGTGGATTGATTTCTACCTCTTGGAGATGCATGTAGTGCAGCACATTTTGCATACCTGGAAGCCATTTGTAGTTTATTTCATGCGATACAGTGTCTTACTATGCAACTTGGACGATCTCCTTGTCTCATGCTGCCCAGCACCGGGATTACAGGCATGAGCCACCACTCCTGGGGCTATGGGGCCAGCTTGGCTTGTGGTACTGGAGATCAATCTCGGGTGCTTGTGCTTGCCAGAAAGCTACTTAGACCATTGAGCTGTCTCTCCAGGCCCCTATAGGCCAATTTAGTGCCTCCTGGAAGAGGCAGTTGTTATCTGTAATTGTGTCCTTTGCACAAATTGGGTTATGTTGATAATGCTGCAAACCGAAAAATATAAAATAATCGTTCAATAAGGATTTATATTTATTTGCATGGACAATACCTGACTATAGCAGAAACTGAGATAACAACTTTCTTTGTAATAATATAGTAAAATCTAACATAGGTGTGAATTTAACCAGGAACGTGAAATGTCTATACATTTAAAACTGTATAATATTGAGGAAAGAATTGGACTATGGCAGAAGTAAATGGAAATACTTCCTTTACTCGAGGATTGGAAGAAATAGTGTGACATTTCTTACTATTAAAAGCTCAATATAATGCCACCCCAATCCCAGTGAAGCAGGGTGTGCTGAGTCATGCTCAATTGGTAGCCTAGCTACTCAGGAAGCCGAGGAAGGAAGACGGCTATCTGGAAGCTCATCCGGATAAGTTAGAGTTTGTCTCAGAATTTTAGAAAGATTTAAAAGACTGGGGATATAGTTCAGTGGTAGTTAACTTTAGTAGGAGGCAGAAGGCTTAGGGTTTAAATCTCAGACACACACAAACACACACACACACACACATACACACACACGTACACTTCATCGCTCTTATGTCTTTGCAGCACTGCCCTGGGTGCCTCAAAGTTCTGAGTCCATTCAACATATTTACTTTACATGGTCATTTTTTGTGGGGGAAAAGACAGAAACGGTGGCACTAGCTTTGGGGAGCAAGATGGTGGAGGACACTGATGTCTGCGTTGCACAGCACCGCACTGGGAAGCAGCATTCGCTCTAATTTTTATCACAGCTGGCAAGGACACAATGCAGGACCTCCAGAACTGCTTCAGAAAGCAACAAGGAAGATAAAACAAATGTATTTGAAGCCAGTGGGATCATTTTGTTGAGAACTAATGGCAAGGTGGGTTTTACTATAATCTTAAAAATTTAAATATTCACCGCATATTTCAGTCATATTTTATAGCCAGGAGTTAATGTCCAAAAATAGAAGGCATTCAAATAATCCAACAACACACAAAAATGCAAAAAAAAAAAAAAAAAACTGGCTTTTTAATTATTACTCATGTGCTTGATAGTTTATAAAGGTTGTGTTCATGGCAGGGAGTTGCTACATCTGTATAACGTATCTGAATTCTTTGTTAAATTCCCCCCCTCTCCCTTCTTTTCCTCCTGCTCCCCCATCTCCAGGTCCCTGTCCCATTTGCAAAAAAAAACACAAAATCTGTTTCCTTGTTTTCTGTTCTCTACTCTCTATTTTGGTCTTTACTTGTACATTGGGTTCCTGCATAAAAGAGGCAATGTGACATTTAGGATGGCTTGTGTGACCCATTGCGCTCTGTGTTAGGGCTTGTGGGTGCATCCATTTCCCAACAAGTGACTCAGATGTGTCCTTCTTTAGGGCAGAGTGGTGCAGCACTACATGTTAATGCACTTCTTCATGCATTGACGGGCACATAGGCAGCTTCCAGGAGTTAGCCAGTACGAACTGCACTGCTGCCAACATGGGCATGCGTATATCACAATAGCATGACTTGAAAATTGAAATTCGTCAGAACTGTTCCTTAAGCAAGCATGTTACGACATGTTCTGAGTTATCATGTGATATGCTGTTGCCACACATGGAAATTTCCAGCTGAAACAATTAAAATTCTTTTGATTATTCAGGTAAAAACCCAGGTGGACAAGTAGTCTGGGGAAATGATGCGGAGTCAGGTATAAGATGAATAGAAATACCTGTAGATAGCTGACTCAGCTCAAAGGACAGCAGCAGTCACAAGGTTGGATGGAATGGTTGTGACACCCAACAGCCTGCACGGAAGTACTAGCTAGCTGAAAATGGGATTTCCTTTTTTTATTATTACTTTTAATATGAAATAGCACTTGCCTCTAGGAGTGATTTTGGAAAGATTTGTGTCCTTTTTCATTTCACTGAAGAGTGCGAGGAGCAATGGGGTTATATCTCCTGTACATTTCTTGTAGAATTTAGCTGTGACACCATCAGGACCTGGACTTTTCTTTGTCGATAGGTTTTCCTTACAGTTTGTATTTCCTTGGCTGTTATTGGGTTATAGAGAGTTCTTATATCTTCCTGATTCAGTTTTGGTAAATTGTACTTTTCTGAGCATCTGTCCGCTTCACCTGTGTCTTCAGTTCTGTGGGAGTAAATGTTCTCCAAGTAGCCATGAATGATCCTCTGAATCTCCACTGTGTCCATGGCGATTTCACCCTTTTCATTCCTTATTGTTTGAATTTCAGTGTTTGCTTCCTCTTTCTGATGAGGTTAGCTAGGGGCTTTTCCATTTTACTTAATCTTTCAAAGAATCTGCCTTTAGATTTTTTAATTCTTTGTATTGTTTTCTTTGTTTCAATTGAATTAATTTCAGCTCTCATCTTTATAATTTCCTGCTGTTGTTTGGATTTGGGTTTGGTTTGCTCTTCCTTTACTAGGTGATCTACATGCAGCATTAGAGTGTTTATTTCCTGTTCTGTTTCTTCATGTGGGAATTCACAGCTAGAAATTTTCCTCTAAGAGCGGCTTTCATTGCATCCCATACATTCCAGTAAGTCATGTTTGAATTTTCATTAAATTGTAGATATTGTTTAGTTTCCTCTGTAACCCAGTTGTTGAGGAGGGTGTTTAGTTTCCATGTATTTCTGTTTTTTTTTTTGTGGTTTCTTTTGTCATTAATTTCCAGTTTAGTCACACTATGGTCAGATAATAAGCATGGGATAGTTTCTATTTTCTTGCATTATACTTAAGCATGATCTATGGACCAGTATGTGGTCTATTTTAGAAAATATTCCTTGTACAGGTGAAAAAAAATGTATATTCAGAACTGGTTAGGTGGAACACTCTGTATATGTTGACTAAGTCCCATTGTTCCAAGTTCTGGTTCAGTTCTGCTACTCCTTTGCTTTGCTGCTGTTATGCACTTAGCATCCACTGAAACTCTTCCCCAAGAGAGATTATATGTTTAAGTCAGTTATAGTCTTGTAGTTTCAGAAGTACAGTTAGGAACACTAACAATTGTTATGATGGTTAGCAGTTGAAAAACATTTTTAATTAATACGTTTGTATTTTAGACAGTAAGAGCAAACATATCTGTGTGTCTAAGTAGATATTAAATTTGAAATTTGTATTTAATTAGTTCCCCTAAATTCTGTCTAATCTCCCTTTGATGTACCTGTGGTCCTCCAGGCAGCTGCGTTCACCCAGTTGCCTGTTTCCTCCTCTGTAGATCAAGAGAAAAAGGGAGAAGACATAGATCTTGATCTAGCAACATGTCTCAGTTTATTAGATCCGAATCTACCAAGTTTGAACTTGTTCATACGTGCCTGGCTGGCTCTGGCTTCTGTGCTCAGCTTCTTTCTGTAGCCCGTGGAAATAAACCCACTGTGTTCCTCTGGCAAAATGTTCAGCTCCTGGATCAGCTGGGTGGGTTTCACCTCCAGCCTCTGTGGTGGGAGTTTTGCTGCAGAGTTCCACAGAAGGTACTAGGCCTGGGGTCTGGATGGGAAAATTCTGGTTGTGGTGAGGAGGCACAAGTTCCCCCACACACTGCCAGGCCTGGGGTCTGGATCGGGGAGTTCCAGGCCTAGAGAGTCAGAAAAAAAAAAATGTTCCTACACATACTGGGCTTGAGCATGTCTTCTAAAGAAGACATTGATTAAAATTAGAGGAGAATAGAAAAATGATGGAATCCTTGAATGGGCCATATAGGAAAGAAATAGGTCCCATGACGTAGATGTAAAGTGCTACACAGGAGAATTAAAACTGGGGGGCTAGGGAGATAGCTCCGAGGCACAAGTGCCTGCTGGGCAAGTGCAAGGTCGTGAGTTCGAACCCTGGTCCCACAAAAAAAAAAAAAATTAAAACTGGCAAAACCGTTTCAAAGAAAGTGAAGATAGACTTTCAGAGCCTAGGGATCCAGATAAGGAGGGATCCTGGGAGTGCTGTCGGGAATTATTAAGATTTTCTGCACTTCCAAGTAGAAACTGTTATTAGCAAAGTGAAAGAAGCCTAATATACCATGAAAAAGAAATTAAGCTGTGTAGGATGGATATACATGTGTTTATACCTTGTGTCTCTGCCAGATCATGCAATAACTAAAAAAGTTCCTTGCAAGAATCTACTTCCGTGGGTTGAATACTGAAGTCAGTTATTACTCTCCACTCCCAGAATCTCAGGGTCAGCATGCTTTAACCCTCTCAACTTAATCCTTAAGTAATTCTGAAGCTCCTTTACTTCCTTCGTTCTCCATGACTTTCATTGTATTTCCCCTGTAGTCTTATCAGTTTCCAACACGTGGTTCATTTCCTCTGTATCATTTTCTATTCCGGTTATTTTCAACAAATAGACACGCTTTCTTTGTCACTTTGTCTGACCCTTGATATAGCGGAATATCCTCTCTACAAGTTTCCTGGATGAAGCACAATGGAACCATCACTCATGGGGGCTTGGATGCCTGAGTGTTTTATAACAGCTGCTGCCCAGTTATGGAAGACACAGAAGAGGACATAGTGAGCCTAATGCTGAGGTGAGAGAGCAGGAAAAGCTTCCTTTAAGGATTCAGAGTCCATTTCTAGCCTTGCTTTTGTCTTTGGTGCAGTTCTTTGTAAGCTGGTAAGTTCACACAAAGGTGTTTTCGTCTTAACGTGCCTTGTTCATTTCCCTTTTGATTTCCACAGTCACCTTCAGTTTCAGGAGATGAGACTTACTGATGTCTCACCGTTTTCTAATGTATTTAGTTAAAATGAGGATTTGACTGGCTCTATGTTTTTCTGCAAACCTGGGGGAATCTTCCTGGAGCATTATGCACATTAAATTTCAGACAAAATCTTACCAGAGGACCACAGACACGTTCCTCACTACTGTGCAAAAATGATTACTGTCCAGAGCATGTTCTCTTACCAAACTCCCGGTAGGTATGTGACTGAGATACAGTTCTCCTCCTTACCATGTGTTCCCTCTCTACATCTTTCTTTTTTTTTTCTACATCTTTCATAGAAAAATAAAGTTGTTTTTTGGGGGGGGGTCAATCTGTATTTTCAGATGATGAATGTAACATGTCACTTGCACTGCACATACTCAAAAAATGGTGAAGACTATTTTCAGTGTAACCACAATGAACGGAATTTTACTTGTATTAATGAGAGGATTTCATACTACCATTATATTTTAGAATGTTTTATCATGAAAAGTTGACATTTTAATATGGATATTTTTAAATATTCTATTCAAATAGTAGTTTTTCTCCCTGTTAAAGTTTTCTTCATATTGATCAAGCTTATTAGCACAAACTTCTAGCCTCTTTTGGTCTTTTATTTTAAATTTATCCTTGATAAAACTCTGCCTCTCTTTTTTTATAAGCTTATGTAAGACAAGGTCCGTGTTATGGTTTGTGTATAGGTGTCCCTACCAAAGCCTTGTGCAGTCACGGGGCAGCTTCATGGAATTTGTGATTGGTTACTGTGGGTAAGGATACTGCACCTGCCCAGGGCAGGTAATTTGCATTTCATTGTAAGGAGGGAAGAGAAGTTAGCTATTTGAGCTGCTGCTCTCTTTTTCTTTACTCTCCTGTTCTTTGCTGCCTTCGCAAAAGATTGTTCTCTGACATGAGCCACTCTGCATTGGAGCCAGCTGAGTATGGACTAAAACCTCCAGTAACTGTGAGCTAAATAAACCTTTTGTTTCTTCATTTTGAGTGTCAGGGGTTTATCCCAACAATGAGAAAAGAGTAAGTAAGACAGTCAGGAACACTCAGCCTGTCTCTGTTGTGCTTGTTTAATTCTGCTTACACACACACACACACACACACACACACACACACACACACACACATCTTGCTCTATTATTTCAGATATAGGTCTACATTTTGGCAAAAGGATGGATGTCCCAACCTGAAACTGGCATTCTGTACCAGTCACTTAGCTGGCTTGTCACCAAAACCTACTCGTGCCCTTAGCCTTGAGCAGTCCAAACTGTGGAACATTAGATTTATGGAACTTTTCGCTGAATTCTCAACTGGCCAAGCATGAAGCTCGTAGTATAGAATGTATTTGTTGTAATATGTTTAAAATGCATTAAGTAGTTTTATACATCTATATTTTAATATATTTCCAAAGTTAATAAAACAATGCAGTGAGGATAGGTGAATTATGTCATAGTTTTATAGCATATAGTTATGTCCCCTTTGCTCCTGGATTGGTTTTGAAAACTGGTGACAGAAACAGAGACCAGAGTCTAAACTGACTGACTGTGGCTCTATGCCTCTTTGTGGTCCTTATTCTCATACTATTAAACTATTTAATTTGAGATTATTAATATTTATAAATAATGCACAATCAGAAATAACTGACTAACTTATTGCTACAAAATATCCTTTTGTTTACATACCAAGTTTTGAATTTTTATCTGAATTTACATGCATTTGAGTTTTCCTTACATTAATTTAGAATTGCACAGCATATAATCATTCATTACAGTTAACCCTCAGGAACATTTGTGTTTGAAGTGGTTCTTATTTTAGTTTGGTTTTGAGTCTTTCCTTTTTATCCATTCAGAAAATCTGGGCCATTTAAGTAGAATATTGAAACAATTCATGTTTGTTACAATTGTTGCCATATTAGAATTTAACTCAACCACATGACCGTCTTTAATTGCATTGGCCTTGTTTCTCTTTATCATGAAATTACTGTTCGTACTTTACTGTCTTCTAGTGACAGCAAAAACTCTGTCGCTCAAAGGCCACATTTATATGGCTTTAACTTACCGATTTCTGTTCTCACCTGAACCACTTACCTTGTAAGGACGGTGCATCCCGTAGTACACTACAGTTTCTCCCTATTAGCTTTTGTACTACTCTTGTCATATATTTTACTTTCGCATATAATTTAAACCTCAGAACATATTGCTGATATTTTAAATAATTATATCATGAAGACAACTTTTAAAATTTTAAACGTTTTTCCTTACCCCATGGCTGTTCCATGAATGCAGTGATCTTTAGTCCTTCCTGTGGATTTAAAGAGCATATCAGTGCCTGATGCTCTACTGTAGAGCAATCCATTTGTAAAAATTTTGTGGGATAAGTCCACCAGCATTTCATGTTTTCCTCTTCCCCATATCTGACAGTCTTTTTTTAAAAAAAGATAGTACAACTTAGGATTAAAACAGCCAAAAGTACAAGTGATACGGCATTTCATTTAACAAAATAATATGAATTTCATGGTATTTTTTCTAACACAGTATTGTTATCTCCATAATTTTAAAGAGTCTTTATGTCTTCGCTAGTTACAGCTTATCATCTTCAGTTTCAAATATTTGATGACTGTTATGGGTTGTGTCTAGTTGTCCTGCCAAAGCTTTATTCAGTCATAGGCTGAGGACTTCTATAGTTTGAGATTAAATCATGATCCACTGGGATTATGGGTGATCCAAGGATGAGCTTATGGCTCTTGCTACTGCTAGGATTATGGGTGTTGCCTGAGTCAGATAGCCTGAGGCAGAGAGCCTGAATATAATATAAGAGAGACAGAGAAACAGACACTCCCTCTCTGTTGCTATCCTTGGCCTACTGCTGGTGTTGCTGTTCCACTGCCATGGACTGCTGTTCTCCGCCATGTGCCAGCCCACCTTGGGGCCAGCCAAGAATGAACTGAAGCCTCCACTAACTGTATGCTAAATAGAACTTTCCTTCCTTCATTTTGGATTCTGGTATTTGTCCTAGAAATAAGAGAAGAGTAACTGAGATGATGACTAATAGCAAACTACACACTTGCATTTCCACACATAGCTGTAGAACAATATTTTGCATGCAATCCCTCCAAGAACGATCTGATCGTCTACCTGTGCCATCTTTCCAAAGCACTGGCATCTTTTTTTTTTTTTTTTTTTTTTTAAGTCTCATACATCATGAAGATCTCTGGTGAACATTTATCTGGTGGTCTGATATACTTCAGCCCTCTAAGTTAGAAAATCTCAATAGTCTACCATAATTGAAACAAAGCTAATTTTAAATAAATATAGCGACGTTTTTGCATTGTATTTTTTGTGTGCTTCAAGTGTGTTTAACTGTAAATTTATGAACCTGATCTTGTACTCTGCATGCATCTTCTTTATGTATAAATTACTTTTGGAGTCACAATGAATTCAAGATTATCTAATGTACCTCAAGTGCAGTTACCACCTTTTAACTTATCTCTTGATACAAGTTGCACTATTCATCATTTAATCTATTATTCATAGCTTGTTTAAACTCTTAGCTGCAACTGGATCAAGTAAATTAATCATGATACTGTCTGACAGAGGCTCTTCCGGTTGGCTTTATGGCTACGTCCATCAATGTTTCCTTTTGTGGAATGTCAGGTTAGTTACAGATCCCTGGCAGCCACTGCAAGGGTCTCTGTGAGCATCCTCACCACGGCTCCCCTATGGCAACTCAGCCTCCAACCACACTTCCCTCTGTCATGTCCCCGTCTTTGCGGGTGAACAGGGAGATTATGTTTGTCCCAGATTCCTGATCTCTGGGCCCTTGTGTCACGTGTGCATCTGAGCAGCACACTGGCTTCATGTGTGCTCAGAAATGAGAGTGCAAGGCTATGTTTCAGCCACCATGTCTACTTCTGTCAAGGTGGATGAGCTAGTCTGGTCCACTTGTCTCTATCAGGAAAAAGGGGAAAATTCTATATTTTTCAGGCTCAAATACACAAATAAGCAATAACTCCTTTTGATTAAAAATTAACTAAATCAAGAAACTGAAAGCTAACAAAAAAGTGCAGGCCTTGAATTTATTCTGATATTTCTGTCCTCAGTGTTCATAAAGACAAATATACTTTCATGTTCTAAAACTTTATGATCAGTATGTCAAAACTAGTTTATTGTTAAACAGCAACCAAAATCTTTCCAAAATGTTTTACGACTATTCCAAATTTAGCCCTCTTGTATATTCTTCCCACTTTTATATAATAAGGAGTTCTTATGCAGATCCAAATCTTCGTATTTTTAGGTTAGCTAATTGATATTATCATTGCAAACTTTCTTTATAGCTAAAAATGGATCCCCACATCATGGAGAAAATGGGAAAACAAAAGAACAGCCACAGGGGCAGGGGGATGTGTAGGAGACATATATTTTTATTTAGTCATACATAGATTCCAGCTCCTTAACAAAAGAGAAAAACCAGAAGTAGAAAGTCTACATTTTCCTTCCATGAGAATGGAACTTATTTTGCTCTGCTCCGTATAACTTGCTTCATTTAAATTCTTCCTTTTCTATAGTTGCACTGCACTCCCAACTCAATCTTCAAGCACAATTATTCATTGAAGTTAGAGCCATAATCTACAATATTTTATCCTGTTTTGAAAGCCAGCACATGGCATTACCCGCTCACCACTAAATGCACATATTCTAGGCAAAAAAATAAAATCCATTAAGGAAATTTGGAACCGTCATTTCGATTGAAATTCACAGCATGATACAAAGCAGAGCTTTAAAAAAATGTTACCACCATTATAAGATTGAACATAATGGGAATCTAGGGTACTGCCCTGCCAATGGTAACCACAGAAATTGAATCACTTTGAAGTTTTGCCCGGAACAAATCACTATAATGTGACATTAAAACACTTTTATTGTGTCTTAAGAATTTAGAGAATTTTGTTTCCAGAGTAGCAGACTCTGAGTGAAGTTGTATGCTCTTAACAAAATATGCATGGCAAGATGAAATCACAAACAATCCCAGAAGCCCAAAAGTGAACAAATCCAAAGTGTAAATCACTTGAAAGGACAGGACAGATGGTGTATGTTATGCTGGTTGTTGTGCCATAGGATATTGTCTAATTCAACATAAAGTCGTTGTATCCAGAACCCCTAAGGAATAATTGAGAAATTTGAGACCTAAAACAATGTATTATTTTATACTATACCACTGATCTTCCGACTTCAAGTTTACTTTTGTTTAAACACTCATAAACAAAACTCAATTATAAATAAATGAAGGAATATTAAAAACTTCAACGCATTAATAACAATCCCAGAATACTATTCATTGTGTGCATACAATATGCATTGAGGGATGCGCTCTTCAGCTTGTTCCTGAGGTGTGGAGTGGGAGCGCGCCTTGTCTGTAGATTTCCATGGCACCTGAACTCCCCAGTGGCTGCTGTCAGCATGATTTCATGGAACAGGATTTGGAAGAGATGCCTACATTTGGCTTTTGCGAAAGTCAGTGGGAGCTGCTTCTAGCACCAAAACACATTCATTAGGAAGGTATTGTGCAACACCTTGGCATAACAACCACCATCTCATTGTAAAGGTGGGAAAATTTGATGCGGAGTAGTGACAAGTTCACCAAGTGTGCTGCTAGAATGCTAGAGCACTTCAGCTACAGGTCAGCCTACCTACAAACTCAAAAATCTGCATATGCATATCTGAAAATGCACTTATCTACATTCCTCAAGCTGCAGGTAGTATTCATAGAAGACTATAATAATGGCTTACCCCAGCTGTCATATATATTTTTGTTTTCCTAACTGCACATTTAAGTGTACGGCGTCATTTAAAGCAGGTACTAAGCACATATCGGTACTGCTGGGATTCACAACGGGCTTGGAAATGTTGTTTTATGAGTCTTAAAGTGATACTTCTTAGATAGGAGTCTATAAAGAAGTTTCTTACCATTCAAAGTGGATGATGCAATGTATGTGCCTGTCTTTTGTTTTATTTCTTTCAAATTTTCTCAATGGTTATTAACCTTCCCTTTTTAGATACGTACATATGAATATTCTTTAATATATAACCAATGAAACAGTTAAATCAAGTTTTGGTTTCATATGTCATTAAGATTAGACATACAAGTAGATTTTACTGTTATTCATTTAATAAAGCAACAGGTCACAGTGACTCACTTATAATTTGTACATCAGTTTTGAAGTGTGGTGATTCTTTCTTAAAAAAAATGAAAAAACCCCTTGTGTTAGCTCATAATTATTCAAATGAAAATTTAAGTACTTCCAAGGAGAAACTCAAATTTTGAAGCATGTAGAGCAATGAGAAATGGAAGTAGTGTGACAAAAATCACAGTCTTCATTATCTTTTGACAACCTATTTAATATTCTTTTTCAAATTACCACTCTTATTTTAAGTCAAAGAAAAGTTTTAGGATTTTATAACACTGCCTTTTTTGGTTTCTAATTCTTGGAAAATTAAAACAGCCCAATAATGCATCTCAAATCTTCTCTGTTCTCTATAATGGAGTTATTTTGTGCAGTTGCTCTGGTAACCAATTCATTAGAAAAACTCAGAGCTTATAGTATTCCTGATAAATTCCATCTTCAGAAATATCAGATCTAGACTCTATTAAGGTATAAAACTATTAAGGTATAAAACTCTATTAAGGTATAAAACTAACTCAGACATTTGGAAAGGGATTTTTTTTCCTGATTCTGAGTCTGTATTTCTTAGTTAAGAGTGAAAACTTACCTAAGCTGAATTCACCTTAAAAATAAACTTTATCCTTCAAATCTGATATTAATGTTTCTCCTCAAGAAGCCCTTGTATGTTTCTGCTTCCTTGAAAAGAAGTTCCAAAGAATCACCTTTCTCAAGGGCACTTCATTACACTGATATGAAGAATTAAGTGTGAATTTTGTAAGAAAACTGATAGTCAAATTCCAAAAATCTGCAAATCAGTATATGTTACAGTTTTTGCTTAAAATTATTTTGTATGAGTAAAATTAAAATCATTCTATATTCTTTGGAAAATTTCCCTGGAAACTCTACTCCTAAAACATGTGAAGACAGGAAAAGACAAATTTGGTTTCTCCAAACAGAATCAAACCACAACTTGGGTCTTCAATTTCCTGAGTTTCTTAATCAGCTTAGATAATGTTTGGAAGAAGACCTAGTATTGCATTGCAATTGCCCCTTCTTTCATTCATTCTTTCTGAAACTGGGAGCAAGCACAGCCCAGCAACAGGCCTGACACAGCTCTTGGCCCCGTGCATGGTTCAGAGCCGAGACCAGGCCCCCGATGTGTTCTTTGAGCACCCGCTCAAGCCTACCTTCTTTGCTCATCAAGATTTTACCAAGTTTGTTTCCCTGGCTTTTGAAAATAAGACCCTGATTTCTGCACCTGCTGGCTATTTTTACAGCATGATTAAGATCCTCATCCTCTCTGACACTTGTGTTGACAAGATAAAAACAATGTGATTTTATATCTGGAAAAATAACAGGGAAAACGCTTCAGAAGAATTTCATGGAGTTTGACAGAAGCAAAAAAGAGTCTAAGGGTAACTTTTATTGTCACAAAATCTATGTAAGGTTTAAGTGAGAAACAGATTATGAGAACTGTGAATACTATTCACATAGACTTAGCCACAAAATGAAAATGTTAGTCTTATGTACAACTAGAGCATCAGGTTCTGGACAAAGAAAACTCGCTGCCTGGAGGAATACAGAGAAGATAGCCTGTGAAAATGTCAAGGGATAATTTGCACTAAGCATGCAGTTTGGTGGTGGGTTGCCACCTATTAGACAAACTGAAAACTAGAAATTAATTCACAAAGGAAAATTCGAGAGTCTATTCAGGAGGCATGCCCAGTGTGACACACCTCTAGAAGACTAAACTAAAGCAACATACCATTAAAGGAGAAGAAATTATGGTAAGAGGTTTTATTATTTTGTTACTACAAAAAGAGTCCAAATTCAGAGCCACGTGTTCAGTGTGACAATGAAGTTCCGCTTAAAATTTTAAATATTGCATCCACAATAAATGTATGGAGGTGATGGCTAGATACGCAAAGCAAACATCACATGAGGGTCCAGGAGAAGTAGGAAAAAGTAGAGAGAAGACTTTAAAATCTGACATCAGTTAGAAAAACCAAGAGCACAAAGAACAAGGAAGATAAATGTAAAACAGTATGATAAAAATACACAATGTAATGATGTATGACTGAATTACCAGTACTCAGAAATTTGGGGTAGGAGGAGCACAGGGAGTCTGAGGCTAGCCTGAGCTACACAGTGAAACTTGATAGACATAGATAGATAGATAGATAGATAGATAGATAGATAGATAGATGAATGCTAGATAGATATCTTAAAAATATCTTAAACCAACATTTAAGATATTAGATAAATTAGAAAATCTACTTTTGTTTCAATACACATCATATTGAAAAATTGATTACATAATAAAAGACAAACTAAATCTCATATGAGGGGGGAACACCCACTCAGGACCACCTTCCTGTCCCTGTCTTGGACAAGAGCTTTCTTTCCCTCAATAAATATGTTCTGCTTGTTAAAAAATAATTAAATAAATAAATAAATAAATAAATAAATAAATAAATCTTATATGATATAGAAATATAAAATTTGTATATCAATATAATAAAAATGAAAATCAAGAAAAAGTGAAAAGAAAAGCAAGTTAGACTAATTATGTAAAATGAGTACATTTCATGAGAGAGAACTCAGCAGAACTGACACAAGAGGAAACAGGGGAGCCTGGGCCTCATGAGGAAATCGAACTCACCGATCAACCTAGAGAAAGAGCCCTCACTCTTTGGTGAGTTTTATCAAACCTGAAAGATAAAACAATGATAATTTACATAGAACAGTTTAGGCTACACAGGAGGAGAGATCACTGCATGTGTGCCTAGTGTGACCACTGACACAATCCCAAAATTTGGCAAATAAATTAAAACAAGCACTAAAGAAAGTAATTCCGATCAATGTATTTTATAGAGAGGAAAGTATTTGCAACACTAGCAAATAACATACAGCCATGTACACAAAATACGGGCTAATCAAGAGCATTTTGTCCACCTAGCAAGGTTGAATGCCACATAAATATCAATTAATATACTTCATTATATTAACAGGATAGAAGGAGGATCACAAAAATATTTGGGTAGCACCAATAAAGAATTTGAAAACATTTAACGTAATTTAACACCTCAGTGATCAAAAGTATCAGCCAGTGAGGAAAGGCAGGAAATCACCTCAGACAAAAGCCATCACTGTGGAGCTGAGGGCCCATAGGGAGCATACTTAGGGGTGAAGGCTGGCATTTCTCGCCCCGGGCTTAGGTCCTGCGCAGAATAAAGGGTGCACATGTTTTCCATGATCAACTCAGTTTTCTCAATGAGGTAGAAACGGAGCTGACTACTTGACAGGGAGAGGATGGAGGACAGGGGAGCAGGAGTTGAAGAGAAAGAGGACAGCAAGAAGGACACTTCTGCATGTGGACAAATGAAGGCCATGTTATGTAAACATCATCTGCATAGGCTTTAAAACAGGTTAACGTTATGGAGAATAAATTCATTAGAAGGTCTTTCAAATTAGGACTTATTTCCAAGAAATGGCAGTAAGGCTCTTTATTCATTAATAATTGCAAATAACTTATTCTAAATTTACTTTTTGCATATTGAATCATGCTTTTCTACCAAAAAGTTGGGCAATTATAACACAAAGCACTCCTAATAAAATAGGCAATCTGAGAGTGATTGATACAGAATAGAAAATAGCACTAATAGTATTAGAAAGCAATATGCTCAAATCAAAAGGACTTGATAGCTTCCTCTATGGTGCTATCGTCAATTTCTTGGCACGGTAAATTAATTCAAAAATTATGTTCCATATGAGCTGGGGTGACCTCTACCACTAAATAGAGCATTAAGGAGATTTTGCTTAAATAGATTTATGAAAATAGTTTAATAAAATGTGCATTGTTTTAAGATAAATCATGTCCAGAAAATCCACTGTAATTTGTTACTAACTTGAGCTTCTTTCATGTAGATATGCAATTTTCTCTTTTACAATTGAATCCAGAAATGAAAACGAATGCGTCTAAAGATAAAGTAAAAAGCCATGTTCTTCTTGTTGCATTTAATTTATCTCTGAATTAGTAGACTTTAATCTTCTAGTATATCTTACTACACACAAAAGTCTGACATTTCAATGTAGCCACCTTGAAAAAGATTTGGATTATAAAGCAGCTGAGACAAATGGTAAATGTCTGTCGATAGATGTGGACACAAACTGCTCAAATGTCTTACCTTTCTGAGCAAAAGAAGTAATAAGCAGATATAGTAAAATTGGTGGAAATAAAATACAATGAGGTGGATTAGAGATAAGGAACTAAAGAGAAGAAAACTGAGCTACAAAGTGCAAAGTAAAGCTAAGCTCCTGGAGCCTTAATTAGAGTTAAATCCGTTTTAAAATTCCATTTCTTTTAGTGTCTGAATAAGCCTTGTTCCAGAGCCCTCGAGACAGGAGAAGAGCACAGCTATGCACTATATTATAAAGTTAGGGCCAAACAACTTCATGAGGATTTATGTTCTACCAGCTTGCTATCCCTGTGAGAAAAGCGACGGAAAATAAAACAAAAATTATTTCATTCTGAGCCACAATTTCTTTCAAATATAATGTGTACAATCCCTGAATACTAAAGAGGCTCTCTAAACTCTGACCTCTTGTTCCCCACCGGTGTCTGTGCAGGGCTGGCTCATTTTCACAACATAGCTGAAGGCTCAGCTTCACAAAAATGGGGCTTTCTATTTCCACAGGGCAGGCAGTTGTGCTAACCGTGTGAGCTCTTGCCTCAAAGCAGAGAAAGGCGTTAACTTGACAGCAGCTAGTTTACCTTAAGCATCTCAGTTCAGACGCTGGCTCATTATACTAAACCCTTAGACATGAGCCAAAATGTACTAAGGTCCTACCGCAGGATGACATCATACTCAGAAGTAATTTACACACACACACACACACACACACACACACACACACACAAGTTGGACTTCAACAAAGGTGGAAACTAGATTTGTACTGTTGGTGTGTTGAAAATGTCGAATATACTTAAGAGCAAAATATCAGGCATTGTAGAGTAAAACTATATGAATTTTTCCACCAAATTTCCCCATGTCTCCTAAGTTCTACTTACAGAAGCTGCAGAAACCCTTCCTCTTACCTTGCCATCGGCCCCTCCAAGCAGCACGGCCCGTAACGCATCTTGTGCTCCTGCTGTGCGCACTTCCTTCTCATCTGGAATCCAGGGGCTGTCTTGTCTGCTCTCAGGGCCTCAAGAAAAAGGTGGTGCAATAACTGTGACTTCTTCCTGAGTGCCAGGAATAGACCCGCTGCACACCTCCATGAGTAAAACAGCAAATCTTCACATGACCGAGGAGACTGTGAGGAAGAGTGGACAATTTTAAGGGGGAAAACACATGTACCTTCATGAAGTCATGAATAGGATGCACAGGTAAGCGTTGCTGGGAGTCCTATAGAAATGCACAGAGATAATGTCACGTAATTTGGCACCAGACCAACGAGCACATAGCAGATACAATAGATGAGTAAACGCCTTGTGACGGTTAAGAAGTGAGGTCTGACGTGGGTGGGATCTGTGTCAGATCAGCGGGCCATTGGAGTTGTACCGTATCAACCCACTTGATGAGACTGTGGGCTGGACGAAGAGCAGTTCTGTGCTGCAGGTTGTGGGGTCCAAGCTCAGACTCCATAGTGAGGTGTCATTCCTTAGACCAGTTTGGAGAAGGCAGATGAGTGTGAGCGCAGAGATCTGTACATGTCAGGGGACAGTGCCTCCCTCTAGGACTGAGTGCTAACAGCAGGGACAAAGAGTCTGTGGGGACAGAGGAGGCTAGCGGGAGAAAGCTTGGAAGAAAAAGGGCTCAACAGCCATTACTGCAGTACGTAGTAACTTTCAGAATGAGCATCCTCAATGGAGTGAAGAAGAAGAAGAGAAATGAGTAAGCCTCATTTGCCTTTTACAGCACCAAGAACAAAATGATACCTGGATAGACTTTAAATCGGTGGTCACTCCTGCTAGATAAAACATAATTAACTAGAGAGCAGTCCTACCATTACAGCAGTTGGCTCCAGGTGCAAAGCCGAATGGAGGGCAGTAAGAGCCAGAGAAGGGCACTGAGAGATCTTAGGCATGGACTAGCAATAGCAAACATTTAGAGTCAGTCGTGGCCCAGGGGAAGAGGATCATTGTATGGATTATCAGAATGCTGGGGCCAATTAATCTTATTTAATGACTATATGTGAGGTGAAAAGAGACAATGAATTAAACATCAGAGACAAAAACTGATTAAATGATCATCATTTTCAGTGACGCAGTTCATGTAATAGTAGCAGCATACAAAAGAAAATTGCAGTAAGGCTTCTTGTACTTAGGCTTATTAAAACCAACTTCCTCTCATCTTGGATACTGATGATAGTCATACGTTAACTACATTAACCTCTGAAATTAGTAGGTATGTAATCAACTTTTCAGATACATACTCAAACCTTAGAGAAAAAAGAAATTAGGCCTATAATGTATTATTTGAACACGTCCAACACAAGTTTTCCTAAAAGGCATATGCAGGTTACCGAGGCTATGCTGGAATGAATTTATGGCATGCTCATAGTCATGGAGCCAAGGAGCTAAGAAGTCAAAATGTGCATCACTGTAATCAAGAAAGGATGGTAGAGAGAGCCGTATTTGGCAGCTTGGTAAGTCATTTCTATATATTTTTTTTAATTTATTTTTTTTTTCTTGTTTCAGAACTTTTGTTTGCTTGTTTGTTTATTTTTATGGCTGGCTCAGCCTGCCCTGAGGGCAGGGCTGGCGCAGTATGTGGTGCCAGGGATCGAACTGCGGTCCCTGCAGACACCTGCAGGCACTTTAGACCACTGAGCCATCCTGCGGGGCCCTAAATGACACAGGAAAATACGATTTTATTCATAAACCTGCTCAGCAGTGAGACAGAACGTGCAGCAAGCACAACTTAGAACATGGGAGGTTGAATTCAGCTCACAGCATTGGAAGAGTCCCCCATGGCTGACCGAATGCCAGGGAGAAGCTGTTTGGTGGAAGAGCCTGGTGGAGCGTGTCTGCTCAAACTGGGGCAGCTACGCCGCAGAGAATAAAGAGGGGAGCTGTGGACAAGACCACACCCTGAGTGAGCGATCCCCAATTGTTCAGCTCTGGACTCCTTCATGGACTTCTCCCCCATGAGGGAGCACCACGCCCAGCTTCTGAGATGTGCTCAGGGCATCCTTTCTGTAGTACCGATGCAGAGTATGCGGCTTCTTATTAATTCTACTATTTTTAGGAACGTATTCTTCTTGGGTCCAGGTTTATAGGTTCCTCATTGATGGCCAAGTTGCAGCATTTTTCAAATATTCCACTTCTCCTTTTCCTCCATGCTTAACTCCATAAATGTAATTAAAACAGCCAGTAGTACCCGGTCATGGGCTCATCAATGGGCTGCCTTGAAATTTCCTTCATCCAACCAATTAATCCACCAACTTTAAATTCAGCCTCACCGGAAGGCTGAGAAACTGAATACGACATAAAGAAGCCTTTGCCCAAGTGGAAGATGAATGCTTCTGCTTGAGTGTCTGATAGAATACTCCTCATTCTCGCCTGTAATGACGACGTGTCTGACCCTTCTGTCCTCCTAGGTAGCTGTGTCCTGACCTTCTGGGCTCTGCCCTGTTACCCATCAAGCACAACTCACAGCACACTTGAGCTTCTCTTCTGCGCTTCAAAATTCTTCCTGCCAACCAGTTGCCACAGCTTCTGCCTGGCACACTCAGTTATAATGACAGCAGCAGCCCAGGCTCTCCAGTAGCCACGACATCTATTAGTAAGCTTTGTCACTGCAAGGTCAAGAATATCTAATGTATACAACTTAAAGGAAGACATCTTGAATTTGGCTGAAGGTGTGGGGAACTCAGCCTGTATTCCACTGGCTCCAAGGCAGAGAAAGATGGTAGAGAGGCCATGCAGAGGGATGTCGCTCAGCCCCTGGCACCAGGAAGCAGAGAAAAGACGAGCTAGGGACAAGGACAGACACCTTGAGTCACAGCCACGGTGACTCCTTGCAAGCCCACACCACGCCCAAAAGCATACTCTGCTGCTGGCATGATTTGGCCCCTTCCAAAGTCCCACACGGGAATGTCGGAGACACTGGTTTGAGTTTAATATCTAAACCGTAGCAAGGACCCTGAAAACAATTTCAACACACATTATTTGTATCATTGTAAAAGAACTACGCCATCTGGGTCCATCCCTCATATGGGGAGCTCGACAGCCGCTATTGATTTAGCTATATATGTTGCCTTTGCTCACAGAACAGAACAGTTCAAGGATTTTTGTAGGTATTTGTCGGTGTAAAAATTTATAAAAATCTTGAAATAAATACTTCTATGTTATATAACGCAATACTAGCAAGCCTTAAAGCAAAGCATTATTGAATTTCTCTCCTTAATTCCTCAGCTAAAGAACAGAGAGCCAATCTCCATTTTGGGGATGTTTAACATTTGTTTTATTTTTAACTTTCCTAGAATACTTCCGTCTTATAACTACTGTCCAAGAAAATAGCTACCAGTGTCGCTCTACACAACCTAAAATGCCCTGATTTTCAAGTTGCAGTTTACTGTTTCCAATGTGGGCTAGAACCTACTTCTGTATTAGCACTACTGTTAAGTCTGTATCTTACAACACAAATATGGCTAATAGTACTCACAGAAAAGACAACCTACATCTTTCTGGAGACTACACAGAAGTGAGAAAATAGAAGACCGAAGTATATCAGGTTTATTATTTCAAACTTAAATTATGCATGATGTAGTAATTAAACTTGCCACCAGCTTACTTAAAAGCTTTTTCATGGGTTCTATATATAAATGTTTACACCAAGGAAGATGATAAGTGAGATGTATACAAAATGTGATTGAATTGAAAGCATACTTTTGCTTTAAAATAAAAGCAGCTATGTTTCTCTGACGTCCTCAAACTTCAGGTCTTCAGTACTTGTTTCTCTGCTCATCAGGGGTAACCTTACTGAGTCAGAAGAAGAGGAGTGAGCGTAGAGTTCTGCAACGCAGCCCCCCCACCCCACCCCACACACTCACATCCACGCACACACAATGCTAAATGCGTGAACCTTTACCATGTGGTCTTCTTGTGTGTTTATTTCTGTAAGTGAGATGTTTAGCCTCTCCGAGAAAATCTTTTGCCTTTTTTTGGTACCGAGGATTGAGCTTAGGGTCCTGCACTTGCCAGGCAGGCACTGTTCCACTGAGCTATGTCTCAGGCCCTTAAGTTTTTTTTTTTTTCCTTTTGCTAGATTTTCTTTTCACCCAGCACCACTCAACACTACCACTCCAAAATTTCATCCTTGTTTCTAAAATTCTTTCTTCCTCACTGTCCACACCCTCTCCTCTACCTTGGCTCGGTTCTTCTGACCTACAGCATCCTCAGGCACACTTCCCTTTGAATAGCCCTGGACTTGGAGGAATCAGCAGCCAGAGAGTGACTTGAGGGAGAGGAAGATGCTGTAGAAGATGAGAACTTTAGAATTCGGAGCGCCACTGTCCATCGCCCACTGGAGATGCTCCTCAGGAATACTCTGCTATATAAAATAGCCAGAGCGGAGAAGAAATTTCTCTCTTCCTGCCATACATAGGCCTCATTAGATGATTTTCTTCTCTGTACGTGTCTCTCTCTCTTCCCCTCTTCTCTCCCATCCCTTTCTGTAATTGTTTCTTCCAAGGGAACCCAGATCTTTCTTTCCATTTGAGCTTGATCATCATACCCTTACTATTATTATTATTATTATTATCATTATTATTATTATTGTTGTTGTTATTGTTGTTGTCGTTGTTGTTGTTGTTAATTCTGACACAGGTTCTGATGTTGCCCTGGCTGGGCCCTAATCGGGAGCCGCTTGGCCCAGCACCCACATGACACGCTGAGATCACATGCCTGTGCCACCGCACCCAGGTTCCTTTTCCTTCACCTTTACTCTGTTTGTATAAAAAATCCATCACTGGGCAAAGTCACCTGGTCTTGAAACTCAGAAAGTGGCTTCAGTGTGTGGGGAGTGAGTCCCCATGCGCCACGCCCTACCTCTGTCTGACAACGTGGGCCACCGCTTCCCGGGAAAGCAGCCGCTCCGATCACAGTCAGCCTAGTTGCTCTCAAGCTTCAGACACAAATCCACGCCCTTCTCCCCGCAAGGTGGCCTCTGTGAAGACAGCTTCTCCCCCCAGCTGTCGCTGGTGCTCTGACCAGGACACCCCTGAACACTTCTGAGAATGTAAGGCGTGCACCTGTGCCATTGGGCTCCTCAAGGTCCACCGCACGGTGATAATCGGTGAGAAACAGCGGTGCTTTTCCTGGAGGATGTCTCAGCAGCGGTCTTTATCTCTCAGTAGCCAGCAAAATAGAGCTAACGGGGCTAGGTCATGATTTCCCAGGGGCAAAACATTAGTATGTACATTTTAAAATTTTATAATGCCTTATTTCTACACTGCTTCCTAGTAATTCATGAATACAATAATGCAGAGCTTGAACAGAATGCAGAACTTTAGTTTTTGGGGTTTCTTTTTGGTGTTGTTGTTGTTTGTTTGTTTGTTTGGTTTGTTTTTTGCACGTCTAGAAAAGAGTCAATATTCTTTCCAGCTCAGATATTATCTTGGTGGTGGTATTAGGGTGAGGTTGTAGGTGATGACAATTTTTACAAAACGATTGTGGGACATTTACAGTCTCTTCAAATTCTGCTCCTTCAGCCAGACTTTGGGGACAAGATACAAGCACTTCAATCGACCAGAAAAATGAGTCTCTGGAACCTGTCATTGGAACGACAGACACTGGTCCTAACGGCGTGCCAGGCAGAGCATTGGTGTCACCTGCTGATTAGAAGCCAGCCTCAGAGCCGGCCAGAGGGGGCGGCGCTGTCATCAAAGCAGGGCTCACCTTATAACAACGTACCACAAACAAGGCAGATTTGGAAAATTAAAAAAGTAACAATACTTTCCTTACCATTCTGCACAGTTTTTTTTTTTTTTTTACAGTTTCCACATGCTTTTATTTACTCAGTCAAGGGCTCTCTGATTATTTGTATAAAATGCTCTGCATAGTTGATCCCAGCATTGTTCTCACGGACTCCAAGAAGTTCTGTTCTGCTTTTCTGTGCTGAAGGTGCTCAGTTGCCGCTGGTGGTTTATTTTCTTTCAGGATCAAGGTGGGTGCTCTCATAGAGAATCTTAGCATTCATTCCGTTTCTGGCAGTTCTTTCCTGGATTCTTTCCTTCGCATAATTATACCTGCAATGGAACCAGCACCCTAAAGTCACCACAAGAAACTCTGCTATACCGCATCACACGATCTTCTAATTCTGCCTTCCTCTTCCTGGGCTCGCCGGGCTCGCCAGGCTCTGAGAGCCGCCATGGCCCTCCTTTGCACATTTTTATATGTTGGTACACATTTGATATGTTGTGCATATATGCAAGAACAGTATATAAAATATATAAGGTTACACACATGCATAGTATATACTAATATATACAATTTTGAAAACATTATATAAACATTGCATTTATTTAGTAAAACTACAAATATAATGCATTGTGTTATTATGTATAGTTTCTCCAACATATTCACTTATTTATTTATTTTATGTATTTAGTACAGGGCCTTCCTACACGGATCACCGTCACAGCGATCCCCCTGTTTTCACCCTCCCGAGCGCTGGGATTCAGGCGAGCACCACCAGGCCCAGTCTCACTCGCTGTCTCAGTGTTCTTCGGCGTCGCACACGAGGGACCGAACTCTAGCCCCTGCTTCTGCCTAGGCAGGCGCTTTAATCTGCTGAGCTACCTGGCCAGCTCTCAATATATTTTTAATCGTCAACAAATGTGAACTTAAACCAAAACAATATCCTGCATTTGCGCTTCACTATAGTCCACCCAAGCATACTGTTTAGTCGTTAGGGCGACAATCAGCGAGCTACAGTGTCTGCCGTGGTTTTCATCCGAAAGGGCACCGACACCAGCAACTAAGCCCCTTGTGAGCGGAGGAACCGCTCCTGGGAGACTCGGGCGAAGCGGCTGGAGAGTGGGCCGGTCCAGAGCCGCCGCTCTAGCGCGGGGACTCACCTCAAATCCTTCACCCGCTCTGCTCGTAAATCCAAGGCTTGGAGCCGATCACACCCTTGGCGCACAGCGTCCAGCCTAGCGACGCTCACACGAGAGCCGTCAGCCGTGCCCCACGCTCCATCTTCATTGTCAATTTGTGGCTTTGTTTGTTTTGGCTAGGAGCGTGTTGCTCTTTTATAAAGCTTGAATTTCCATCTACACTTAATAATTTGCATACTAATATCTATGAAAAGTGGAATCTTGATGTGAGCCTTACTGGATACAGAAGTAATTAAGCTATTTAAAATAGGAAGTTTTAGACAATAAGTAATATATAATAATGTGTTTAAGCCAGGCGTGGTGGCGCACGCCTGTAATCCCAGCACTTGGGAAGCTGAGGCAGGAGGATTGGTGCGAGTTCGAGACCAGCCTGGGCTACAAAAGTGAGCTCAAGGCCAGCCTGAAATGCATAACAAGACCCTGTCTCAAAAAGACAAAAAAAAAAAATAATAATGATAATAATAATGTGTTTACTTGAATCTGTAATTCTATTTTATATCTTATATATGAAGAAAAAAATAGTTCAAGGATATTGCTTTCGTGAAAATCATGTGAATTACTCTATCAATACAAAATATGTTTTAATTTTTAGTAGCTCACATTGT
Source organism: Myocastor coypus (assembly GCA_004027025.1). Lineage (NCBI taxonomy): Eukaryota > Metazoa > Chordata > Mammalia > Rodentia > Myocastoridae > Myocastor > Myocastor coypus. The sequence goes on along the minus strand of PVJA010023377.1, from coordinate 8,866 downwards.
ATTTTTCTGTTTTTCTACTAATTCCAATGTGTCTATCAATGCATCAGAGATTTGCATTTTAGTATTCATTATGATTATTGACATACTTTTGCATCTAATTTTATGGCTCTTTCCGATTTTTCAAGGTAGGTTCAAATATAGAAGAAAGCAAAAGCAGCTGTGTGTTCTGACTGGATGCACCTAGAGACCATACTCATAAGTGAAATAAAGCAGACACGTCTGTGCAAACATCCCGCTGTCTCACTTGTTTAAGAACTTGAAAGTGTAAACAAAATATTGTATGATTTTTGGCCCGGTGCCTAAAGAAACGATGAGAAGACCCTATGAATGTAGCTTCAGAGGACTCACCGAGATTTCTCTTCCTCAGTGAGCCCAGAGCCTCCGAAGGCTCTTCTTTTTATTTAGCATTTAAAAAGTGACTATCGAGTATACGTCAGTACTTTAATAGACACAGTGTATTCCAGACATGGCCAGGCACGTAGCTCACGCTTATGCTAACAAATAATACTTTAAGCAGGGGAGGAGGCGACCATTGGTGTCACGTAGCAGATAAACAAGGAACAGGGCATCCATGGGAAGAGCCACCATCTGCAACCCTGAGCCCCAGCTTTCAAGGCAACAGAAGGCAGCCCCCCCTGGGCTCTGTCTATAATTCAAGGACAGTGTGCCCACAGGCAGAGCTCCCCCATGAAGCTTTAGGCCTCAGCTCTCTGAGACTCCCGAGCAACAGAAGGCGGGCCTTCCTGGGTTCTGTCTATAATTCACCACTGGTCTTCAGTCTTATCTCTATAACACTACAATAAAATATGGAAGACACAATAGACATGGTAAAAGAAAAAGAACTTATTTAAAGAAAAGGAACATGCAGGAGCCGGGGTTTAATCCCCAGGGCACAGCCACCCTGGCCCCACCCCTGGGCACACTAAGCTGGCTACCAAGACCAGACCTGGTGGTGCATGCCTGTAATCCCAGTGCTGGGGAGGCTGAAAACAGGAGGATGACTATGAGTCTGAGCTGTGTAGTGAGACCCTGCACAAAACATAAATGACAAAAAAAAGAAGAACTAGAGAAGAACAACTGGAATGAGCGAAAGGACAAAGGAAAGGAGGAAGGGAAAAATAAATATTTATGTATATGTATGGAGAGAGAAGATAGCTTGGATAATTGTATTACTGGTTTCTGCTGATCTACTGAAAGGAGCGGTTAATGCTTAAACTACTTTGTCTTTATCTTTTTAAATTTTTTCAATTTCTTTGACGAGTTTTTGATACTTATATCTGCTAATCTGAACAATTAATTTGAAAATAATAGTGTGTAAACTAGTAACCATCGTTGAATTCCTATTATTTTGTTCAGTGAAATTCTCTATCATTTCTTTTTCTCTTTCTTTTTTTGTTTTTTACTGTTTTTATTTTCTTTTAAAGAAATAGTGAAATACATTGAACATGGCACTTTAAGGAGATTTAAAACAGGTCCAATGGCTGCACTTTGTACACAGAATGACTGTTTTGGGGGACTTGGGATGCTATAGGCTACAATGAAATGAGTAACTCTCTTTGTAATATGGAACCTGTATTACAACCTATATTGCACATGACAGTCACCTTTGTGTGTTACACAAATCCACAAAATCTTCCATATAAAACAACTTTGAGCCATAAATGCTTCATAGAAGGCAAGGGCTGTCAGGCCATCCAGCTACAGAAAAAAAAATGGGTAAGCAAACGACGCAGAACCCACTAATGTCATCCAAAGAATAAGGCAGAGTGCGGAACTTGAGCAGTTTCTTTTGTAGGTAAAAGCAATGTGTATGTAAAGAAGCCTGAGGTCTAAAAAAGGCCCAGGTCCCAGAAAGTCCTGAAGGTTATTTTTATTAAGTGAAAGGTGAAGTATGTAATAGCTTCTCAGCTCTCCACCGGTATGTCCCTGGACGGATCAGGGGTCCTGTGTTCACCCGCGCATATGTATGTGTTATATACTGTCTGCTTTTGATTTTTTTTTTTTTTTTTGTCTCTTTGAGACAGGGTCTCACTATGCAGTTTAGGCTGACCTTGAACTCACTTTTGAAGCCCAGGCTGGTCTCGAACTTGCACCAATCCTCCTGCCTCAGCCTCCCAAGTGCTGGGATTACAGGCGTGAGCCACCACGCCCGGCTCAGCTTTTGATTTTAAAAACTATTTTAACATGAAAAAATGCTCTGTACATAATTTTTACTATAACTTTATAAGATATTATATAATTCTCAGAAGAAAATGGGTTTTCCATGTATTTGTTAAAATGATAAGCAACACAGCCTTTGCTAACATCCCGGATTTGTAAGCCTCGGAAATAGTGACCTACCTACAGTTTATTTCTATCTGAAGAATGTCTCATGTTCGGTGCAGTATGAGTAATTTACCAATTTCCTTATTTTGACATATCTGTATAGATAGTTAAAAGTGCTCATTTTGTTTCCTTATGTTTAATTGAAATTACCTTTGCTTATTTTTCATTAAAATTACACATGTTTAATATTCATGATATCTGAACATCCATGTAATATGTGAATTCAATATAATTTAGTGATTACAAAAATTCATCATTTTATTCTGCATTACTCAGAAACTATATATCCAGGCAGTGGAGCAGTGATGTGGAGCCTATGTGAAGCTAAACCAAACACAGATCTGATCTTCACCATAGCGGTTTTATTAAAGGAGATAAGCTAGACACGGACCTAAATGACTGTAGCTGAATGCACAACACCATCAAACATAAATTTTAGAGATAAAATTTGTTTATGTAGGTCCATTCAGGGGCTGGGGACATCTATTCCATTCAACAGCACAATTTAAAACAAAACAATAGCTGGTAAGTTTCTCCAATTCTTTTTTAATGTATTTGCCACAGAGTCTCACTACCCAGCTTGAACTCACAGTGATCCTCCTGCCTCAGTCTCCCCAGGGCTGGGATTACAGGCATGAGCCACCATGCCCTGCTTCCATGGCTGGCTCAGTAGGCCCGGGCCTGGGTGAGCAGGGCATGTGGCACCAGGGATTGAGCCTTGGACCCTGAACTTGACTAAGCAGACATTTAGTCCACTGAGCTATCTCCCCAGCCTTCAGTCCCCCAAACTATTTATGGGTGACAAGAATTGTTATTTCCTTATTGAGACAAGAATCATCTTTATATGCATTCTATATTGGTATACATGAAGAAACCATTTTTACTACTTCCTAGGGCAATATTTGAATTATAATGCAGTCTACAATTCTTGTGGGTTTAGAAATAACTGGGAAAAATTGTAGGTGAAAATATATTTCTACTTTGCACAGTGGCATAAAATATGTATTTTAATCATCAACGGATTTAAAAAACAAAACTGCTCCAGAGAAGAATGAGAGCCAGAAATGTCACACGCACCTGCTGGATGCGGGCTTATCTTCTCCACGCAGCGCCATCTTAGGTAAATGAAGAAAATGGGCTTTTTTATATTTCAGATTGGCTGCAAGAGGGGACTCATAGAGACATATTAATGTAAGTGAAACATGTTAAGCTGATTAGGACGCTACTCTGCTGAGTTCAGACAAAGCTCAGCCTCTCTACTTCAGTCCGATGGCGCCTAAAAGGACGCTGCGAGGGAAACAGTGACCCTGCCGCAATTCCCGAATTGTTTTCTTAATTATTAAATAATTCTTTGTGTGTTACCATATTATTTGATCATATGATTAGCTCTTCTTTTTGTTTTTGAGGTAGGATTAGAGATCCTATGATTGGCCGCGTACTGAAGGGATTCTGCCCTTCCGACGGTCTCTCTGGACGTCTGCGCTCCATTTAATCTCCCTGCCTGAGCCTGGATATCGCTGCCACCAACCCTAGCAGCAAAAGAAAAAGATACCTTAATGTTAACAATGCTTTACAGAAAATGCTTCGAACTCTGTGAATGCTGTGGCACAGATAGGGAAACAAAGAGCAAATAATTGTATCTCGGGATGAGCACTTTGAGTTTTACATCGACTTTGGTGCCAGGAAGATAGCGGGAGAGGGCTAATCCCCTCGAGGTTCGGCGGAAGGAACTGAACTATGGACAGGGGCATTACTTCCAAACATTGTTTCCCGGGATATTAATTGGAGAAGGGAGGTGGATACAGGATGCTTCGGTGCTCACGGTGAAATGCAAGATCCGGTCCTCACGACTCTGTAGGCACTTCTAGGATGCTGGCTTGGCGCCACTTATTTTATGACATATTTCTTTGTGCCTCGTAGAAATAATAAATACATAATTAAATGCTGATGCTCTTACTCTCAAAAATGCTGTTCATGTTGTAATTAATTGTGTTGGCAATCCAGCTTTCTTTTTTCCCATGGACTAAAAAGGCATTTTTGATGAACTAAAAACTGGGCAAGGAAAATATTAAAACTGATTGAAAACAAGCGTTAATGTTTAGTTATTTGGCCAATCTTGTACACCTATATCAGTTAATCTGAACAACAGATTTCACAATAAAAGTACATAAATAATGACTATTTTTATTTCTTTTTTGAAATTATGTAGCATATATATTTTATGTTACTCTGTTTTTTTGTTGTTGTTGTTTAATTTTATGTATTTGGTACCGGGGTTGGGGATTTGGCTCAGCGGTAGAATGCTTGCCTAGCGAGCTGGAAGCCCTGGGTTCGGTCCTCGGCACCAAAAAGAGAATAAAACCTCCTGTATGTATTTGGTACAGGGTCTCACTATACAATGGGACTCACAACAATCATCCTGTTTCAGCCTCCCCAGAGTGGGATCACAGGCATGCATCAGCACACACGATCTCCATGGCCAGCTCAGTGTGGCTGGGGCGGGGCCAACATGGCGTGCAGTACCAGGGATCTAACCCAGGTCCTTCAGCTTGCCTAGGCAAGCACTTCTGTAGCCCAGTTACTCTGCTTTTGTCTTTGTTTTTGCTCTTTATTATTTTTTTTAGAAAAAGGCATTTGTGTTTTTAAAAATGCATCTTTATATGTTGTTAAATATTTGATCATAGAATTAATAACAAAAAGAGCATTTCTGGCGATCTGATAAGTAAATTAAACTTAAAGCAAGCACATGAAATAAACTAAAAACAAATAAGAAAATAAACAAAGTTCATTACATTATTTGTATAACGTAAGTTCCATAAAAATACTAAATGAGGACTGGCCAGATAGCTCAGCAGATTAAAGCACCTGCTTAGGCAGACATAGGGACCAGGGGTTGATGTCCAGCCTGCCTTTCCAACCCCACTCCCAGGATGCACTGAGAGGGTGATTGAGACTGGCCATGGTGATGTGCACTGGTAATCCCAGTATTTGTGAGGCTGAAACAGGAAAAATCACAATGAGTCCCATCTGTGTAGGGAGATCCTGTAGACCCTGTGGACCCTGTACTAAATACATTTTTTTTTTTGGCTTTTTGAGACAGGGTCTCACTGTGCAGTTGAGGCTGGCTTTGAGCTCACTTTTGTAGCCCAGGCTGGTCTCGAACTCGCAGCGATCCTCCTGCCTCAGCCTCCCAAGTGCTGGGATTACAGGCGTGAGCCACCACGCCCGGCTAATACATTTTAAAAAAATACTAGCCGATGTCAGTGTTTGCTGTAAAACTTGAATGCCTTTTGAGCTAAAACATTATGCCATAATCAATAGAAATATCATCATAGTTAAGAAAACTTTTATTCATACTCTATCAAAAATATTCCTAGCAGTATCACACAGTAGCTTGTATGGAACAAGGACCAATTCAGCCTCCTTAGTAAACACCTGTGATCCCAGCACTTGAAAGGCTGAGGCAGGAGGATCAGTGTGAGTTCAAGACCAGCCTGAGCTACAAAAGTGAGCTCAAGGCCAGTCTGAACTGCATAGTGAGACCCCATCTAAAAAAAAAAAAAATGAATAAGTCTCAACCAATATACCACATCAGTCAACTTTAAAAAAAAAAATCTTTGCCAAAAGGGGCCAGGAAGATAGCGCAGTGGAATAAGCATTTGCCTGCAAGGTCAAAGTCTTGAGTCGAGTTCAATCCCCAGTATCAGAAAAAAACAAACAAGAAACTTGCCATTAATCTAAACAGACAAAAGGAAAGTAAGATATTTACTTAAACATTTTTAACAATATAACCTCATCCATTTAAAAACTCTCAACATTCCAGAAAACAAAATTCACATTAGTGAGCTCAGGATCCTGTACAGTTGATACTGAGAGAAAGAAGTCCAGATTTCTCTTCACACTCAGATGATCTCCACAGCAACTTTTCTATAATTGCTATGAATTGTAAAGGAAAATATGCCACAAGAAACCTCAGGCTGAGACCTCACTAAAATGTCAGTTGTAAACACAGCTCACTAGAATTGCTTTAGGAAAACGTACATTAAAGGGCAGGATGTCGGCCCTACCCAAGAATGGAAGCATAGGTCCTCTGCGTATTGTCTGTGGCGAGGTGCTTTGCATACAGGAGTCTGCCACGACTCTTAGCACCTAGATCTGTTATACTTTAAAGTTAGCATATATTCATTTATGGTGGTCATCTGCAGGCTAGCGTGGCAGGAAGCAACATGGTCCTGGAAACCAGTCATCATCCTAGTTCTTGGGCCTGTGGGTGTGTAGGGTTTTATGATGCCATCATTCATCTTGTGCTGCTCCTGCAGAATACCTGAGACAGGATAAGTTAGAAAGGTCATAAGTTTATCTCTTTTACATCTGTAGGTTGGGTGTCGATGTCAGAAGAGGCAGCCTCTCGTAAGAGACTTCTTGCTGCGGTATAACATGAGGAAATGTAAGGCACCACGTGGTCAGACCAAACATAGCGGTCAGGGTAAGAGAAGCACCATGTACTCTTGCTTTGGCCAGGACCTCGTGGCCCTGAGAACTCGCCAGCTTCCGTGATAGCTGCATCCATATGTCCATGAAGGCTGATCTCACATAGCGTAATTACTACTGACTTCTTTCTCTGTCACTGAGACACAAATGCTGATACCCACAATTTAGAGGAGGAAGAGCTTATTTTGGCTCACAGTTTTAAGTATTCAATTCAGAATATTTAAGAAATTGAAGAAATTGAAATCAAATATTTCAAGAAATACTTTTTAAGAAAGAAAATAACTTCCAACCCAGACTGATGTATCCCATAAAGCTATCTTTCAAAGTTGATGGAGAAATAAATGATTTCCATAAAAATGAACACCTAAGGAAATTCAATAACAGCAAACCTGGACTTGCTAATATTCTGAAGGTTATTCTTTAAAAAGATAGCTAGGATTACGACACCATGAAACCTATCAGAATGAATACAGCAAGCTAGGCAAGCAATTAAACAGGAAAATTAAAGGAAGCCAACAACAGGAAAAAAGGAACAGGATAAGACAATACACGGCAGCTATAACCAAGAATGTGATGTTCTCAAGTCATTAATAATAATAATAAAGAACAGACCGAGAAGAAAGATCTAACCATACAGGCAACACAGGCAATGCTGCATACAGGCAACACAGGCAATTCAAAAAGAAATGTACTAACTTAGTCAAAGGTGGAAAACTATACTCCATGCAACAGGAACCCAGCAGAAATTGGAGGTAGCTATTCTGTTTGCAGACAAAGTGGATTTCAAGTCAATGCTGATTAGGAGAGACAAAGACGATCACTGCATCCACATACGGAGAACACTGCAAGAGGAAAGGACAGCCATCGTAATCATATATGCTGCAAATAACAGCTCGCCCAACTATATGACACAAATACCAACAGACACACACAAAAATCAAATAAGCACTAATACAACTGTAATTTAGGACCACAATGCAATACTGTTTCAAACACCCAGATCAAATAGACAAGAAAACAAAAATCAAATATGAAAAATGAACTAAACTATTGAGCAAATGGGATTAGTGAATGTCTTCAGAGTGTTCCACCCTACGTCACAACACACTTTCTTCTCTTTCTGCAAAGCAGACCACATACCAGGTCATAGCCCATGCTTAAGTAAAAGCAAAGGAATTGCAATTATCCCATGCATATTATTAAATGACACTATCATAAATTTGGAAATCAACATGAAAGGAAAGCACAAAAAATTTGTACACAAATGGTAATTATGTAACACCCTCCTGATGAGTGTTATGACATCCAGTGACTGCAGCTCTACAAAAGTAGAGCTCCAATAAACAGTATAATAATCACCTTCAAGCTTTAAGAAAAGGGTGAGCAAAGAAAGCACAAAGTGCATATGAAAATTATAAAAGATGAAAGAAAAATTAATGCAGTAGAAACTGAGAAAACAATACAAGAATCAATGTATCAAAGAGTTTGTTGCTCAAAAGATTAAGTAAAATTGACAAATCCCTGGTCAATCTTATCCGAAAGAAAAAAAAAGAGAGAGAGAGAGAGAGAAAAGAAAGAAAAAAAAAAGAAACTCAAATCCATGCAATTAATAATGAAAAGCGTGAAATCACAAAAAATCCAGGAAAACTCTGACTCATTATCAGTACCTACTTTGAGAACCTATATAATAAATAGAAAGCAAAGAAGACAGGGACAGAGCTGAGCCAAGAATTTATAACAATTTTAAATTTAAAAATCAGTCAATGATACTGAAGGAATAATTAAAAACCTGCCAGCAAGAAAACTTTCAGGCCCTAACAGATTCACTACTGAATTCTACAAGAAATTTAAAGACCTAATGTCTGCATTTCTCAAAATATTTAATGAAATTGAAAGAAAACTAATATTTCCATGTTAATTTTTGGAAATAAATATTAGCCTGATACCAAAACTAGAGAAGGATCCAATCAAAAAAGAGCACAACAAACCAATCACCCTAATGATGATGGCTATAAAAATCCTTGATAGGATACTGTCAAAGATAGTGCAT
>PVJA010023376.1:0-33050 GCA_004027025.1 Myocastor coypus | reverse complement strand
TCTTCTTCTTCTTCTTCTTCTTCTTCTTCTTCTTCTTCTTCTTCTTCCTCTTCTTATTCCTCTTCCTCCCTCTCCTTCTCCCTACCTCTCCCTTCTATCTTTAGTTTTTAAACAATTCAATGTGTTTTCAAGTTCCTTTGCTTTTATTATTGAGGCCATTTCATTCGCCCTATCTCCCTGCCTGCATCTCAGGTCCCACTGCACTCCCAACCTGTGCTGCAGATTCTGCACAACTGTACAGTAGACCCTGCATTTCTACTGCGGCTCCATTCCACCCTAATTTTCACGTAGGGCCCAGAGAAAACTACCACTTCTGGGCTAGAAAGCCTTTAAGGCTGCCCTTTTTCCTCACATGAACCCAGAATTCTCAATTCTGGCTCTTGGTCTTCAGTTGCACAGCTTTGAGTTCACTGCACTATGTTCCAGGGCTCTCTCTTCTGCCTCACCTCTGCACTATCACCAAGGAGTTTCCTTGCACTGTCCTTCAGGTTACAGTTCTAACACTGTCTGGGCTTCCTGGAGGGCTCCTTGAACCTCCAAGTTCTGCTAAAGGCATACTTGAGAACACCTCATAGCACCCAGGGTAGCCATCTACTAAAGTATCAGTCATGTCTCAGTTACTCTTCTCTCATTGCTGGGACAAATACCTGACACTCAAAATGAAGGAAGGAAAAATTTATTTAGCTCACAGTTACTGGAGGTTTTAGTCCATATTTGGCTGGCCCAAGGCTGAGTGGAACAGGGCAGAGAGCATCCAGTTCATGGCAGCGGGACAGCCAAAAACGGCGACAGAGGCAACCGACCAACCAGGGCAACAGTAAACAACAGAGAGTCTGTTTCCCTGTCTCTCTCATAATACATTCAGGTTATTGCCCCAGGCTGGGGAAGGTACACACACCCATAATCCAAGCAATACTAAGAGACACGATCCCAGTGGATCATAAGTTAGTCTCAAACTTCTGAATTCTCCTGCATGAGGGTTTTGGGGGACAACTAGACACAAACCATAACAAATCATATTGACATAATTTCCTAATACAGTGCAATAGTCACCTTCCTGATGCCAGGAGAAAGTGCCTGACACCCAAGACTTAAAGGAGAGAAGATGTGTTCTCGCTCATGGTTTTCAGCATATCCATATCCGGCTCACAACTGGTTGGCTCCAAAGCAGAATGACAGAATGGAAGGGCACGGTGGCCAGGAAGCAGAGAGAAATGAGGGGATCTGGGGAGGGTGATGTACTACGCAAAGTCCTGTCAGTGGCACATTTCTAACCCAGACTGTGCCCCCTCAACCAATAGCATATTTAGTTATGAAGTCATCAATGGATCAGTACACTGATGGGTGTAGCATCAAACCACCTTCTAAAACAACGCCTCTGAACTAAGAGATATTGGAGGGACATTTTATTTTATTTTATTTGTAAGGTTTTTTTTTGGTCAGGGTCTCACTATACAGCCCAGACTCATAGTGATCCTCTTGGCTTCTGCTTCCCTAGTGCTGGGATTACAGCTGTGTGCCACCATAGCTGGACTCCATCACTGGCTCAGCACACCTGAGGGGCGGGACCAGGATGGCAGGTGGTGCCAGGGATTGAACCCTGGCCCCTAAACTTACCTAAGCAAGCACTTAGTCTACTGAGCTATATCGCTGGCCCTTGGAGGGACATTTTAGACCTAAACTATAATGTATAGGCATTCCTCCATGATCCCATGGGGGATGGATTCCAGGACCTTTGCAGATAACAGAACCTACAGATGCTCAATTTCTTTATGTAAAGTGGTGTGGTATTTCACAGTATAACCTGTGTATGATCTCCTGCATACTTTAAATTCTCTAGACTACCTATAGGACATAAAGCAATGTAAATCATATGAAAATAGTCATTGTATTCTGAAATCTGTATATGACCAGTAAATGTACGATATATTTAAGAAACATTTGCATGTTTGGAACTCTTGACTACAGAGGGCCAATTGAAGGCCACGGAATCACTCCAGTTTAACTCCCATTACTTTTTTATGTCTTCTATATAATAAGTACTAAGCAAGTGTTTGTTGAGTCTAAATGGAGCAGCAACAGAGAGATATGTGGTATGAAATCCAAAGAAATATCCATGAAGCCTACTTTGTGACTTAAGAGTAATCAACATAATGTTGAGGGTCCACAGTATGAGAAAATCTAGATCTAATACCCCTTAACATGCTTTTGGTTCCAGAGTTTTTGTTCTACTGGAAAGCAAAGACTTTGAAACTGAGAGTAATGTACGTCAGAACCTTGCATATGTACTATGGATAATTAGCACCAAAAAGTATCATTGGAAGAGCAATAACCAGTGTGGGAAGATAAACTTCAGCCTGGGGTTTCTGCTTCTCATGTAATATACAGACACATTATCTGTTGGTAATTCAAAGTTAAGATTTATTATAGAAAAAAGAACCTCACTAGCAGAATTATTAAGATTCAATTCTTTTGCTATGTAGCACACATTGCTGTGTTTTGGGACATTATTACGACTAAAAATAGAGATCAAAGTTATAAGAACACTTAAAATTTATATGTTAGTGGCTAAAGCCCAATAAATTGAAAAATTTTAAACTTATAAATTCACTTTTAAGCAGTGAATGTGGCCCTTTTAACTGGCCAACACTAATGTAGCATGATGTGTGGCTCATCCCGGCCTGCCCCGCCTCCCCAGACCCAGGGGAAATGCTGCCTTCCTCCTCCACTTGTCCACCCATGAGGGATTTCTCCCTTCATCAAGGCTTCTCTCTTAATACCTAGTGTGATCCAGATAACACAACTAAATCTCAATTAAATCACCAGCGAATGGAAATCATAGCATTTTCTTTCACCATTATGTATTTTTATTTCATGACAACTGTAGAATTCCTTAGCTTCTGGTACAATGATAACTCAGACATCACACAGAAACTATCTCTTGGGAATCCCTTGTCTTGCAACCTTGTGTTTTTCCTCAGTTCTCTGGATTAACTGTACTCTTAGGTTCCACCTAGCACAACACACCCACTCACCCACCCACACATACACAACTTTAATAATGTATAACAATTGACCATTATGCCTGGTTACCTAACTTGCTCCAAGAAGGGTTTCTTAATTAATCTATTTTTATTTACATCAATGTTCCAAGTTGGCTACCTTAAAATATGTTTTGACTACCTCAAAAAAAAAAAAAGTTTCACATTTCCCTCAATTCTCTAAATGATGGGATGTGTCTGCTAAAATGGACTATACAATGAAAAAAAAGAGCAACACATCTGAGAAATAGCCCCGTGAAACTGATGCTGCAGTCTTTTGATGCTCCCTTAGGGGAATTCTGGTAAGGGGAAACAAGTTTACCATGAGAAGGTGATCTGGGTTCTTGACCCAACTCTAACCTGGAGGAAGTTCCTTAGCCTCTGTGAGCCTCTACTCCCTCATTGACAAGACAGTGGCATTGGACTAGAAGTTTCTTAGTTGTTTCTATATCTATCATGATCTTAAGAGCAGATAGTCTAGCAATGAGCAAAATGTGGACCTTTATCCTGTCTCAGGGTCCCACTCTTTGATTTAGTCAGATTTCTTACTGCAGATGGTTCTTAATCTTTGTAGTTATTTGGATTCGTTCCAATTGGTTGTTTGCTTCACTTCATAGACTTGAACACAATTAAGTTAAGTCAAGTATAGAAGAAGTTTGTTGATCTAGAAAGGTGTTATTCCCTAAATAGTCTTTAAGTAATTATATATGTTGATTCTTTTTAAAATAATAATTTTTGTGGGTTGAGGATATAGCTCAGTGGCATAAGCACCTTCCTGGCAAGCACAAGGTCCTGAGTTTGATCTCTGATACTGAAAAAAAATTCAAGAAAAACAACCAAAATTAATTAGGAAAATGAATCTTGATATTACACTGCAGTGAACAAATTAATAATCTGCAGAATTCATGTATGTTTCACATAAAAAGGATTTCCAGATAATTCTGTAAAATTGTGCTGTTCTGGCGCCACCCCAGGATATCCTGAGATGATGACTGAGACTGAACATGGTGTGTTCCTGTAATCTCAGCCTTTGGGAGGCTGAAAATAGGAGAATCACTGCAAAACCATTCTATATAGCAAGACCCTATAGACCCTGTCCTAGGTACATTTTAAAAAAGTGAAAGAAAGAAAAATGATGAAAATATACTTACCAACTAGTTTTTTTTTCCATCCAGAAAAGTATAAACAAATCTAATTAATCTTATACTCTACAATGTCTATTGCACTTTTATGAATGTTCTCAAGAGAATTTTTAAAGATACAATGCAATTCTTACTTGCACTTATTACAGATTTCAGGTGAGAGGTATGGTCTAAAATTAAAATTGCCTCAGCAAGATTTTATTTAGTGAAATCTTGCATCATTTCTAATGCTTTTTTCTATTATTATTATTATTATTATTATTATTATTTTTTTTTTTTTTTTGTGGTATCGGGGTTCAAAGTCATAACCTTGTACTTGTCAGGCAGGTACTCATGCCATGGAGTTATCTCCTCAGCTCCTCCCTCACTGTTTTGTATTTTTTAAAAATGAAAACATTATCTTAGCAAGATAAGATCTTTTCCAAAATAAGTTCTGTCTAAAATTGATAGACACAAACCACTGGAGTGAAGAAAAGTCTAAGTGAGGCCAATCTTTCTATCTGAATTGAATATAGTCTAGTGGAATGATAACAAGATTTGATACTTTTTGTATAATATTCAGTTGGTATCTCACTGTTCTTAGAAATCTTCTGTTAGTTTTTGAAGAAATACTAAATGTAAGGTTTCCTGGCACTGTTTGAGAACTTTGGCAGACTCTGGGCAGCTTGTGGGACTCTGGTAAGCTCTGATCTTCCTCAGCCACCAGCATGTAGGCATGGAGATTTTGCTGGTGCCAGCCCAAACTTTTAAGAACTTACGAGAACTCTGAGTGGCCTTTGGGATACAGGAGAGCTGCACTTTGTGAGCCCAGCACAAGCAAGTATGAAGCTTTCCTGGAGCCATTTAAGAACTTTGACAGATGATGGGTGGCCTGCAGGACTTTGTCTGGATAATTACTGGGAGCTTAAAAATGCCAGAAATGCAGGAGCAAAAGGCATTCTCAATCATCTAGCCCACCCAGCACAAATCCAGGATACAAAGACATACAAGAACTTAGAAATCACATGTCTGAAATCTCTGAAATGTTAGAAACTGAAGTAAAGAAACAAATCCATCAGGCTACAGAAGAAAAGACAGCAGAAATAATCTCTCAGGTCCAAAAAGAAAGAACAACCAGGAAAGAATTGATCAGGACAACTAAAGAAGACATAGAAAAACAGAGGAGAATAGAAAAATGATAGACACACTGAATGAACAATACAGGAAAGAATTAGAATGGATGAAACAGATTCAAGCACATCAGGAAATTAAGAACTACATTGAAATCTGGCAAAATCTCTTGAATGAAACTGAAGATAGACTTTCAGACCTCGAAGACAGCATTGTAACTAATGAGTGTGAAATAAAAGATCTCTTAACACTAACAAAGATAGGGCAGGGGAAATAACTCAGTAGATTAAGTGCTTGCCTGGCAAGTGCAAAGGCATGAGTTCAATCCCTGGTCAAAAAACAAAAAAATGAACAAACAAAAAAACCAAAAAACCAAAACCAAAACAAAACAAAACATAAAACTAACAAGGAATCAGGAAATAATAATCCAGTAGCTACAAGACCATGTGAAGAAAAATAATACAGGAATAATAGATGTCATGGAAGCATCAGGAGATAGTGCCAAAGACTATTGGCAGAAGTACTAGCAGGAAATTTTCCAAACATGAGAAAAGAAACTGACATGCAGATAACTAAGGCATATAGAACTCCATACATCCACAATCATAATACATCTACACTTAGACACATATAATCAAGGTCTCAGAAATTCACTAAAGATTAGGATATTAAAAACTGCTAGAGAGAAGAAAGAGGTTACCAACAATGGAAAACCCATTAGAAGCACAGCAGATTTCTCAACACAAAATATCAAATCAAAAAGAGCTTGGAGTGAAATATTTCAGGTCCTAAAAGAAAAGAACTTCTAACCCACATTGATTTACCATGCAAAATTATCTATCAAATTCAGGGGTGAAATAAGAACCTTCCATGACAAAGAACAGTTGAAGAAATTCATAACCACCACACCAACCATACAAAGAGTCTGACAGATCTTCTAGATATCCTAGAAAGAGACAGAAATGATCACAGCTTCAAGAACAGAAGAAAGGAAATACCAAACAGAGCAAGTAATTAAAAAGATGGAAAAATTACAAAACCTATTGTTGGAAAATAACATGACAAAGATAAGCCAATTTGCATTAGGTATACCATTAATATAAACAGCCCTAATTCACCAATCAAAAGAAACAGACTAACAGAGTAGATTAAGAAGCAAAATCCAACAATATGCTACATACAAGAAATACATTTAACTCAAAAGTAAATTCACAGACTAAATATCAAAGGATAGAAAACAATCTTTCAGGCCACATGAAATCAGAAAAAAGCAGAGGTAGCTATTCTGATTTCTGACAATATCAACTTCAAACCAAACATCATCCAAAGAGATAAAGAAGCTCACTACATACTTGTTAAAGGGAACTACAAGAGGAAGAGATAACAATTATAAATATGCAACAACCTCCTACATAAGACAATTTTTAACAGACATGAAAAATCAAATATACAATGGTAATGGGGGACTTCAACACACCACTGTCACAAAAAGACAGATCAACTAGGCAAAAAATCAGCAAAGAAATAACAGAACTAAACAAAATTTGTGCAGAAATTGACTTAGACCTTTACAGAGTGATTTACCCAGAAACAACAGAATACATATTCTTCTAAGCTGCACATGGGTTATTCTTCAAAACAGACCATATATGAGCACACAGAGCACTCTCAAGTAAATGCAAAAGAACTGAAATTATCTCATGCAGGCTATCTGGTCACAGTGGAATAAAACTGGAAATTATTGACAAAAGAAACTGTCAAAATTCCATAATCACATGGAAATTAAATAATAACCTCCTAAACAACCAGTAAGTCACAGATGAAATTAAAGAAGAAATTAAAAATAATTACGGCCAAACAAATATGCAGATACAACTTACAGAAACCTGTGGGATTCATTGAAAGCTGTGTTAAGAGGAAAATTGATAGCAGTAAATTAACACATTACAAAAACAGAAAGAGCCCAAATAAACAATCATTATGTTGCACCTCAAGCTCCTAGAAAAAGAGTAAGTCAAACCCAAACCCCAAAAGTCAGGAAACTATAAAGATTATACCAGAAATTAATACATTGGAGACAAAGAAAACAATATAAAGAATAAATTAATCAAAAAGTTGGTTCTTGAAAAGAATAAATAAAAATGATAACCTAGCCAAACTTATCAAAAAATGAAAGAAAATACCCAAATTCATGCAACAAAGGATGAATAGGTGAAATCACTACGGAGTCTAGAGAAATTCAGAAAGTCATCAATATCTACTTCCAAAATCTTTACTTTCACAGAATGGAAAACCCAGAGAAAATGAACAATTTCCTAGACATGTATCAAAAGTCAAAGCTGATTCAATAAGATATATAACCTCTTAATAACTCAATAATGAGAAACAAAAAGGAAAATGTCATGAAAACCCTACCAGAGAAGAAAAGTTTAGCTCCCAATGGATTCACAGCAGAATTTTACAAGAAATTTAGAGATTTATTGTCAACTTTCCTCAAACTCTTCAATGAAATTGAAAGGGAAGCAATTCTCCCAAATTTATTCCTGTAGGTAAGTATCAAAATCCTCAATAAAAACTAAGAAACAGAATGCGGTAAATCATCAGGAAAGATTACACATCATGACCAAGTGGGATTCGTTCCAGGAATGCAGGCATGTTTCAACATATGCAATCCATGAATGCAGTATGCCACATCAATAGAACCAAGAAAAAACCCCACAAGTTCATCTCAATAGATGCAGAAAAAGCTTTTGACAAAGTCCAACACTCATTCATGATAAAAAACCTACAGAGAACTGAAATACATGATCTACATCTTAACCTGATAAAGGCCCTCTATAAGAAATCAACAGTCAACATCATACTACATGGGTAAAGACTGAAGGCCTTCACTTTAAAATCAGTGAAGATGAGGGTATCCACTGTTTCTACTCTTATTCAGTATAATCCTGGAAACATTAGCCACAGCAATTAGACAAAGAGAGAAAGAAAAAGAATAAGGGTTGGAAAAGAAGTGAAATTATCTTTATTCTACATAGAGGACCTCAAAAACTCCACCAAAAGTCTTGTAGATTTAATCACCAAATTCAGCAACATAGCAGCATACAAAGTCAGCTCCAAAATTCAGTAGCAGTTTTGTACACAGTGAATGCACTAAGAGAAAACTAGGGAAACTACACCTTTTACAATAATATCCCCAAAATGAAATGCTTAGAAATCAATCTCATAAAGGATGTTAAAGATTTATACTGTGAAAATTACGGTACTTTGAGAAAAGAGATTGGAGAGGATTTGAGAAAATGGAAAAATATTCCATTCTGCTGGATAGGAAAAACAATACTATGAAATGACTACACTCCCAAAATTGTTATACAGATTCATACGATCCTGATTAAAGTACCATTAGTATACATCACAAAGGTAGAGAAAAATGCCCTGAAATTCATTTGGAATCATAAGAGACCCAGAATATCAAAAGCAATCCTGTGAAACAAAGGAAAGGCAGGAGGCATCACAATCCTTGACCTAAAATTATACTATAAAATTACTGTGACAAAATCAGCATGGTAATGGCATAAAAATCAGGCCTGAGGATCAATGGAACAGATTAGAAGATGCAGACACAACTGCAAACACACTCAGCCATCTTACCTTTGACAAAGGGGTTAAACATGTTCACTGGAAGAAAGATGGCCTCTTTAATAAATAGTGCTGGAAGGCCAGCAAAATAGCTCAGCAGATTAAAGCACTTGCAAGCAGGAGCAGGGGCTAGGGGTTCAATCCCCAGGCTTGCTGTGCTGGCCCCACCCCCGGTGTGTACTGAGATGGCCATTGAGACTGGATGTGCTGATGCTTGCCTGTAATCTCACCTCTTGGGAGGCTGTAAACAGGCAAATCACTATGAGTCCAATCTAGTAGTGAGACTCTGTAGACTCTTCCCTAAAATAAAATAATTGTAATGGTGATGATGATGATGATGATGATGATGATAATAATAATAATAATAATAGTAATAATAAATGGTGCTGGAAAAACTGGCTTTCAACATGCTGAAAGCTAAAACTAGATCCATGCCTATCACCATGCACAAAGCTACAGCCATTATGGATCAAGGTTTTAAATATTAAAAGAGAAACACTAAATCTTCTGGGGGAAGATGTAAGTAGAAGTCTTAAGCGCTTAGGGGTAGGTAGAGAGTTCAAGAACAAAAACCAAACTGCATGGGAAATACTTCAAAGAATCAACAACTAGGATCTCATCCTTTTGAAGTTGCTGCACTTCAAAGCAAATCTCCAGCAGAGTAAAAAGAAAACCGACAAACTGGGAAAAAATTATAGGCAACTCTCCCTCTGACAAAGTCCTTCTATCTAGAATGTATAAAGAATTCTAAAAAAAATCAGGCTTTCTGAATTCAAAGACCCAATCCAAAAATGGTTATCTGAGATTAATGTATTTCTTAAAGTAAGAAATACAAATGCCAAGTACGTATATGAAAAAATGCTCAACATCATTGGTCATTGGTCATTTGAGAAATGATAATTAAAACAACACTGAGATCCTATCTCCCCCCTGGAAGAATGGCTAACATCAAGAAGTCAGCCAATAACAAATGTTGGAGAGGCTGTGGGGAAAAAGGAACCCTTCTGCACTGATGGCGGGAGTGCAGACTGGTGCAACCATTATGGAAATCAGTGTGGAGATTCCTTCAAAAGCTAATATTGGAGAACCCATTCAAGCCAGCTCTTGCCCTCCTGGGCATTCTTCCAGAAGAACTGAAAAACTCATATCACAGTGGTATATGTGCACCCATGCTTATAGCAGCTCAGTTTGTCATCGCTAAACCCTGGAAATAACTCAGATGCCTACCAATTGAAGAATGGATAAAGAAGATCTGATATTTTTACACAATGGAATATTACTCAGCTATAAAATAGGATAAATTTTGTTGGTAAATGGTTGCAACTAGGGAACATATTCTTAAAGTGAAATTAATCAGACCCACATGTGCAAACATCATACTGTCTCCTTCGTGTGAGAATCTGAAAGAGAAAAACAGAATCTGAATGGTACAATAGATACTGGGTAAAGGGAATGACACTAGTCAAAAGGAAAGAGTTATTGAGTTGAGGGGAAGGACAGGAGAGGGAGTGGGGGAAAGAGATTTGTCTATGTATCTAAGCAGGATGGTTTGGACAATTATAATGTGCATTTTTGCTGGTCTATGGAAAGGAGCAGTTAGGGCTTAAATTGTTTCATCTCTTTTTTTCAACTGTTTGTACTTCTTCTCTTCTTAATTTCTTATACTTTTTTCTTCTTCTAATTTTATGTGCATATATCTGGCAATATGAGTAACTTGTTGGAAGATAACACTAGGTACTACAACAAATACTGTCAAATTCATATTACTCTGTTAAGTGAAATTCTGTATCACTTGTAATTTTTTTCTGTTTAATTCTAATTTGTATTCCCTTTTAAAAATAATTGAAAAATGCTAAATATATGGCTGACAAGATAGCTTAGTGAACTAAGCACCTGTTTAGGCAAGCACAGGAACCAGGGTTCAATTCCTGGCACCACATGTCATGCCGGCCCTGGCCCTAGCCTGGGCCTGCTGAGAAGGCCACCAAGACTGGGCTATAATCCCAGTGCTGGGGAAGTTGAAAACAGGAGGATAACTATGAGTCTGAGCTACATAGTGAAACCTTGTCCCAAATACATTAAAAAAATAAATGCTAAATATTAATATTCAATTCTTTTTTTTTTTTAAAGCACACCATTACTAGTACGTCACTTCTTGCAGATAGAAATTGTTTTGACAGTTTGGCTTTTAATCACTGACTGCAGGTAGTGTCTGGAGTCCTCCAAAGGACAAAAATTGCCTTTGGTATTCATATTTAAATAGCTATAACCCATTCACCAGATTAAACAATTTTGTAGTTGTTGCTATAGTTGTCTGGAATAGCTGCATTATTAACAAAGAATCCATCTTTTGAACTTATGTATGTACACGCAGGCACACACACACACACACACACACACACACACACACACACACACACACGCCAAGTACAGGAAAAAGGGGGAAGGGAATACTTTCCCCACAACTCCCATAAACTGAGTGTCTCCCTCTCTTTTTTTGCGGAATCAGGGATTGAACTCAGGTCCTTGTGTTTGCAGGCAAGCGCTTATTCTACTGAGCTATCTCCCCAGTCGCTGAAGGAATCTCATACCTTTCATACATTATCTCACAATGACATTATGGAGTTTATTCACAGTGTGAGGATTTAAGATTTGTATGTTCAATCCCAAACTTCACAGGGAAACTTAAAGTCTTCATTTTGAATAGCAACAAATAAAATATCAATTGCTATTTTTGTAAAAATCACTGAACATTATGTAGTTTGCCTCAAGATCCAGCTTGTTGATCTCAAAGGCAACCTTTCAAGACATAAATGTAATAGGCTGTAAATTGAACAACACTTTGACCAAAATAAAGCTTGGCAATCTTGCCCTCAGTGGCCATCTTGATGCACATAGTCCCATTGTATCAATGTGGGAGCTTACAAAAAATTCAGATCTCAAATACTACCAAGATTTGCTGAATACGGCCAACAGAAGGCACCCTCTGCCTGTGGGACAGTGATTCCCATTCAAAATAAGTGGTCTTGTCACCCATGCAAATAACACTTTGAAAAACTACTAATCTAAATAAAAAAGGAGGACTGGGGAGATAGCTTAGTAGGTTAAGTGCCTGCCTGGCAAGAGCAAGGACCTGGTTTTGATACCTGGTATTGCATGTTGTGCTGTCCTGGGCACCAAGCTGGCCATTGAAACTGGGTGACGTGGTGCACACATGTAATCCCAGCACTGGGGTGGGGGTGGGGCTGACAGAGGAGGCTCACTATAAGTCCAAACTGTGTAGCAAGACTCTGTATCAAGTCAAAGATTAAAATAAATAAATAAATAAAAGGAGAGGAGAAATCTAAAGCCAAACACACACACACACACACACACACACACACACACGTGTGTGTGTGTGTGTGTGTGTGTGTGTGTGTGTGTGTGTGTCTACATATTTGCCAAAACTACAGTATGTGTGAGGTTTCTTCTAGAAGCAGAACTTTTCCAACAAGTTTTCTGTTCTCAGGTAGCATACACATTTGATTGAAATGCCAGTTAAATAAGTTCAGTCCACAAAAGGATATAATTTAAATGCCACTTGCAAATAAATGGTCTTCAAAATTTTTTGATTGTACATAGGCCACTGTAGAGCTGCTGGTAGGCCAGGTATACAGCACCTCCTGCCATCCCTGTTCTCATAGTTGAATTTCTAATACGCCCTGCACTGGAACCATTAAACATTGGTAGACATGTATCTGCCAATATATAATCATGGAGCAGACTGATTATCATAAATTTCTGTGCATGACTCAGCTGAACACTTCCTGAGTCCTGGGACATTTCTTTAACACATTCCCTTGGTACAGTAGAGGTAGAAGGCTGAATACTGAAGATCTATTGGGGGAAGTGCTATTAACTAGAAATATAATGCAAGCCACATAAGCAAGTTTTAAATGTTCTAGTAGCCATGAAAAGGAAAAGGAAACATGAAAAACGGGAGCTAAAGCAAACAAAGGAAGAAAAATAAAATTAATTTAATAAGATGTTTCATTTAACCTAAGCTTCCTAATATATTATCATTTCAGCATTAAATGGCAAACGACTCTTCTATCATTTTTGTACCAAGTCTTTGAAATTTGAGGTATATACTTATGGCAGTTCTCATTTTGGCCTAGATGTATCACAAGTGCTCAGTAATCATATTTGGACAACAGAGTAATAAATTAAACTTTTTCAGGAAATACTAGGGGATTTTTAATCATATTTTTATTAGCTCTTTGTAAGTCTTAAGTACCCTTGAACCAACTTTTTAATTTACTATTTAAAAATGATCTGTGACTGGGGCTGGGGAGATAGCTCCGTGGCACAAGTGCCTGCCTGGCAAGTGTAAGGTCGTGAGTTTGAACCCCGGTCCCACCAAAAAAAAAAAAAAAAAAAAGATCTGTGACAGAGCTCTCAAATTAGAAATAAGTCACCTTTTGAAGCCAGAAACTTGTAAAGAAAGAAAATGTGTTAGCTAATTCTACGAGTATAAAGGAGAAACAAAGATGATATTGTGGTACCAATGTATTATTTCACCATTGTTCTCCATACCTAACAGTGTGAAAAATGAAAGCAACATATAGGAGAACCTTCTAGAAAGCCATTTGAAATATTGCATCGGCTATCAGTTATAGGATTCACTTTTTTTTCTTCTGCAGGGCTGAGGATCAAACCTAGGGCATTATAACATGACACAAAGCAACAACTGACTTTTTAGGGTGCTAAAAACACCGAAGTCCTCACAGAACTTCAGTCCAGGAAATTTTTGCACAGTAGCTCCATACTTTCTGCCAAGTCTGCTATTTTAAAACAAAATGTAGTGAGTATAAAAATAAGGCTCACAGGTTCACTTGGCTTGGATGCTACAGAAGAAAAACTGAAGTGATAAAATGTATTATAGTGTTTGTGAAGGAGAAACACATTTTTCTTCAGAAAAAGCTCATTAAACTGTAAGCTAATGAGTATTTCCGATGAGTAGGCTGTTACTGAAAAAACAATTAGAACCATGTGGGAATAAACTGGAGAAAAATCTAAAAACACGAATTCAGTGATTGTGACAAATTAGTACAAAGGCTAACTTTGTGCATACTCTTTGCAAAGTCAATGTTTTGAGATAGTGACTCCTGCTGATTTGCCTTCTTCAGTAGCGTCACACAGAAAAATATGACGGGAGCATGTTAATCATTTGTCACGCAGGAGGAGTGATGAAGGTGGTTCTGTTTGGGTTCAGTGCACACTGCCTTAAGTAGGGCCTCTTGGCACTTGAGGAAAGAGCAGAAGCAAGCAGGGCTCTCTGATCTCCCTCTCACCTGCCCTGAGGAAGGCTATGAAATGTGGGAAGGATTTCCAGCCTTTCCCGGAAGCAGGATGGAGCACTCTCACTCATTGCATGCCCTCCCCAGACCCAGAGAAAGGAGCCAAAGGCACAGATTGGAGGAGAGACACAGGCCAACAGGCATGGTCCAGGGCTATGAGCTCGGGGCCAGCAGCTCACACCCTGGGTCGTGGGAGCTTTCTTTGCATGAAGCTCTACTCTGCCTTGACTCTACCACAGAACACACACAGCGTGACCCACTTCTTGTGGTCTTCACTGCCTGGCTAAGGCTCCTGTATCAGAGGAACATTGTCTTACGTGTATTTGTGCACTTTGTCTCATGTTAGTCTGTGTTTGGTCACAAAGGTCTCAGCTGTAAACCTAGTGAGGGAGAAGGAAAAGATACCTCTTCCCTACAATTTTTATACAACACAAAACAAAGTGTCAAAAGGTGAAAATAAAAATTATACAGGTGATAGTACCAGAGGGGTGCCAGAGTAAAAATATTCAGGTTCTTCATAAATGTTTCGGATGAATGGGTAAGGAAAATATGATATGCACAATGGAGTACTACTATGCCATGAAGAAAGATAAACTTGAGTCATTTGTAGGAAAATGGGTGTAATCTGACACACAAGGAAAATGGGTGTAATTGGACACACAAGCATAAATACCACATGGTTTCTCGTATATATAATAATATAATTAAATATAATTAAAGAGCAAATGTACGAACCCCTCACCAGGGAGTTCATCATTACATCATGCAAACATGTACTACTAAGAAATAAAAACAGGGAAGAAAAAGTATTTCAAGAAATCGCTTAGGTGGGGATGAGAATGTGAGCCGAGCAGAAATTGTAAAACAGCACTTTAAGACGAGGCCAATCACAGGTGTTAATAAACCCATGTCTGGATATTGCAGAGGGCTCTCAAGGATTGTTTTTAATAATGTGAATAATATGTAAGCTGCTGCTTACAAAATTGCCTATTTTTTCTACTGAAGTTCCTTGGGGGTTTTGTGGCATTCAGATACCAGTACATATTCTTTTTTTTTTTTTTTTTTTTTTTTTTTTTTTTTGTCTTTTTGAGACAGGGTCTCGCTATGCAGTTGAGGCTGGCCTTGAGTTGACTTTTGTAGCCCAGGCTGGTCTTGAACTCACACCAATCCTCCTGCCTCAGCCTCCTGAGTGCTGGGATTACAGGCATGCACCAGCACGCCCGGCACCAGTACATATTCATTTTTTATGAGTTTATATTTTTAATTTAATTTGTTTATTGTATAAGGAACCTAAGTAGATCACCTTGTAAATAAAACCTAAAAGTTCATTTAAAAAATTTCAATATAATGTTTGTGTGGCACAATATTCCACTAATTATATATGGTGCTGATATATATATATATATATATATATATATATATATATATATATGTTATATAAAAAATTTTAAACTTCATTCTTTAGCCTTAACATTCCAAGTTTAATACTGAAAATAGAAATGTAGCTTCTTGTTTTCTCTATTTCAGTAGATTCTGGTAACCTGTAAAAGTACAGAAAATTAAGTATGCTCTTGTTGAATTTCCCGTAGAGGGATTACTTGGTCTCACTGGTTTGCATACAGCACTGATTTTTGTCACAAGCCAAACAAGCTCTGATTGCCAAGGCAAGACTGCATTATGGGTATGTTTAACACTGCAGATAAAGCGTCACTGATGGAATAAATGAGAATGAAAAGGCAGGAGGCAGCTGGGGTAGGGTGAGATCCCGTCCTGGATAAGCTGAGGGGTTTGTATGGACACTGAAAGAGCCCACAGTGTTGCAAGGCAGTGCTGAAGACCTGTGTGATCAGAGGGTCCTATTACTGACTCTTTTTACCTTCAATTCTTGGCATTTAGGATGCATTATATATATATATATATATATATATTTATATATATATATTTGTCTTTTTAGGACAGGGTCTCTCTATGCAGTTCAGGCCGGCCTTGAACTCACTTTTATAGACCCCAAGCTGGTCTCAAACTTGCACGGATGCTCCTGCCTCAGACTCCCAAGTGCTGGGATTACAGGCATGCACCACCATGAAGATACATAATATTTCTTAAACATTTTTTTAATGATTTATTTTTAGAGCCAGCCAAATAGCTCAGCAGATTAAAGCGCCTCCAAGCAGGCACAGGGGTTGGGGGTTCAAGACTGGGCGTGGTGGCATGCACCTGTAATCCCAGCTCTTGGGAAGCTGTGATCAGGTGGATCACTACTAGTAGTGAGACTCTGAACACCCTGTAGACCCTGTCCTAAAATACAAAAGATTTATTTTTAAAACTAGACTTTCTCCTTGTCTCATCTTAACTAAATAATATCTTAAGATAATTATATGGGCCATTAAAATATTAAAATATTTGCCATTTACACCATCTATTCAATATGAAACAAAACTTTGAGACAGCAAAATCCAAACTACTGAGAAACATCATAAAGTAAATTTAATATAAAACTGCAAATATCCTTTATCATCCAGACTTCAAATTTCTGTGTTATTAGAACAGCCTCTATTTTTTGTTAGTGTGATAAGAACCAACCTACCCACTCAATCTAATCACTTTTACTGTGTGACAAGTGTTTACTAAATTTTTCTTTTATTTTCATGTGTTTCTTGTGGAATGACTTCATAAGTAAACACTGTTGACTATCTTTATATCACTCCAATATTTGGGTCTTGTTACTTGTTGGAAATTTTGTGCAATATTCTGCCACTCAAAAATCTTTTTTTTTTTTTTTGTCTTTTTGAGACAGAGTCTCACTATGCAGTTGAGGCTGGCCTTGAGCTCACTTTTGTAGCCCAGGCTGGTCTCGAACTCGCACCGATCCTTCTGCCTCAGCCTCCCGAGTGCTGGGATTACAGGTGTGATCAAAAATCTTGAAATCCACCATTCACAGCAAAATTACATGCTGCCCAAAGATCTAAGTTTGATTTCGGATTGTCACCAGGTACGTGGTGTGATTTGGGTTCGCAGGGTGCTCGTCTCTAAGCAGGGCTTCTCTGCACCACGTTAGAGCCCTGAGGCTTGGCTCGCTGCCCTCTCTGTGCCTTACTTTTCTGCCGTGCCTCCATCACTTCTCTGCAGAATGACGTTTTCAGATGATGTTCCCTTCCGCTGGGACATTCCAGCACTCCTCTTTATAGTCTTTGACTTCACTTGTACTTTTGCTTGAATTACCAGCTCATTCATGGTCCCTTGACGCAAGCTTTTTTTTTTCAGTCTCTTGAGAATGGATCTCGAGTTCCTGGTGATTACCAGTTGTCCTAGCCACTGTCCCGTCTCTGGGACAACATAGTCAACCTCTGCAACTGAAGGCAGGACAGGTTCCTTTGGCTCCCGGCTCCCAGTGGACTAGGTTCAGAGTTAGCTGGCTTCAAAGCGGAAGTACGTGGCGGAACAGCACGGCGGAGAAAGCTGTTCTCAACAGCCAGGAAGTAAGTAGAGAAGGGAAGAGTCAGAGGCGAGGACGCACACGCTCCTGGGTCGTGCACCCCACCCCTGTGGCTGCCTCCTACCAGGTTCTGCCTTCTAACACCCCCCTCCCTACACATATGAGATCCTCAGGGAACATTTTAGACCCGAACCATAACAGCACAGCACTGCTGTAATTTTGCGTTTCTTTTGGTAGGTCATTGACTAAACTCTCTCTCTTCAGGGCTGCAAACTGTAGGAGACTAGGAACCTTGCCTGTTCCAACGAGCTCTGGGCGATCCTAGGTAGGCTTTTAAGTGAGCGCCTTCGTGTCTGGTTGGGCAGATGAGATAAATCACAAGAGTTCTGTGATTATTAAGGATGTTAATTTGCTGTCTCTATTTTGCAGGCATTTTATCAAGTTGGCCATTTGTGTTTTAATTTTATAAAATTTCTAGGTGTAATTTATTTCCATTGTTGGATCATGGTCTTTGTACTTGGAATTTGTCCCTTGCTGCATGAATATTACATATCTACAACATTTTCTTCTATTTTCTATATTCCTAAACTAGTTATTACATAGTTTATTTTTTCAATTTTTTCCTTTAAGGTCAGTATGACATTTTTTTTCTAAATTGCTAGTTTTCCCCGTACTATTTACAGAATGATCTATCACTATCCTATTGTGAAACTTCATCAGTACATATTATTCCACATATAATGAAATTACTTTAACATCCACATCATATACTCTCAAATCTCCTACCACATATAATGCTTATCCAGAAACCTCCACATATGTTACAGATTAATTTTGGCCCCTGATTTCATGTTTATGAAGTTCCACTGCATTTGTGTGACACCTCCAGGCAGGGCATGCGTCTTACTGTTGGCTCTGGTGCCTGGTGCAGTTTTGCCCAGAGTAGGCATTCAACACATGCTGTGGAACTGCATGAAGCTTTTTCATGAGAAATGCCACATTCTATTTTATGAAACAAAAGAAGAGATGCAAAGCAGACTACCTAGACTGTGTTGGCTACTTATTTCCTTTCTTTTTTCTTTTCTTAAAAAAATGAACACCCATAAAACAGGATTGATATCTCTTGAAGGTTCTAATAAAGCAAGGAGATTTTCCAGAAGGTGGTTACCTCCTTTTATTAAAAGCATCTGTGCCATGGTTCCTGGCAGAGACCCAAAAACCCTGAAGTGGTTGGCTCTGGGAAATCACAGAGAGAAAGAACACAGCCAAATTCTAAGATGGAACAAATTGTAAAATACTGCATCTTAATTTGATGACCAACAGGCAAGGTCTTTCTGCCTCATCAAATCTTATAAAGGAAGATATTTATGATGTTCTCGTGAGCTTAATAGATAACAAGAGAAATGTGCAATGATGCTATGACAAAGACCTTACATAGACTGGTTCTTAAGATAGTTTGTGATTAACTTTACTGCTTTCATTTTCTTTGTATGGGATTTGTTTTATAGTCATTGTTCTATAATAGACATGCATTTGCAGTGAAGCATTCCTCAAGCAGAAAAAGCAGTGTCCAGGGAATATCATCTCAGTGAATATTCAGAGCAGTGAAGTTACTGCCTAACAAGCCAAAGGATGCCCTAAAATCATCTTCAATGTGGAGAACAATTAACTGATGCTAGATCATCTGTATAGTGGGGCGGTAGAGAGCATTGAAAAATCACAAATAAACCCACACTGATTTTTGTTTTGGAATGGTTCCTGTGCTTACATATGAATAAGAGAGTGACTCATCCTGTTGGGAATTCACAGTACATCAAACCAAATTAGAAAGCCAGGCAGCTGTGACCTGGTTTTGGAAGGGCCAAGAAAGCTACAGAGTTTCACTTCTGAACCTTTCGACTCGAAATGGTTCCCTGGCTCTCTTGCCATTTGGGACACAGGTGCAGGTTAGTGACGTGTCTAAAACACCACTCAGGGCTTGCATCTTCTCTTACATTATCCAGAGATGTACAGGAGGAAATCGACCTGAGAGGTCTTGAGATCGGCAAACTGTAGGAAACTAAAGGAAACAAGAGTCCGGATGACCAATATTTGTCAGAAAAAAACTTAAAATGAAGTTTTATTTTATCCAAACTGTAGAGAATAAGTCATCCTTAAGAGCTGAATTTTAGGAGGGAGAAAGCTCTAAACTGAAGGTCTGTCTGATTCAGAAAATTTTATTTCAAGGGCACAAATGCCTGCCTGGCAAGGGTAAGGTCTTCAGTTTGATTCCCAGTATTCCTCCCCTGTCAATCCAAACTTTTATTTGGTATGGTTTTAGGGTGATTTGGGGGAAAGGTAGGAGGCAGAGGAATACTGAAATTAGAGACAAGGAAAGAAGAGCTGAAGCAATTTTATTTTTAGTAATAGAAAGGCACATGTAAAGGCTAAAGTTATAGATCAGAGGACTAAGTGCTTGCTTAGTAAGCATAGGAGCCAAGGTTCGATCCCTGGCACCTCATGTTGAGCTGGCCCCAATCTCAGGTGCACTGAGCTGGCTGTGGAGTTCAGGTGTGGTGATGCATGCCTGTAATCCCAGCACCAGGGAGGCACAAATCAGGAGGATAACTATGAGTCTGAGCTGCATAGTGAGACCAAACAAAACAAAACAAACAAACAAACAAAAAACAAAGGAAAGAAAGGGATATGCAGAAAATTTGTTACAACGCTACTATGCTAGTTAATAGCTTTTTGGAGTGTAATAATATCCCTCCAATATTCTGAAATATTGATGATCTACCCAGTAAGTATGGTTTTATAGAACTCAGTTTAACTTTCTTTGAAGATGCTAGAATAAAATTATGAAGTCATTTTTTCATTGTCATATTAGCCTTGTTAATTGAAGAAAATGAAAATCTTTTTCTATAAAAAAGTTATGTTAAAAAAAAAGTTAAGTAAGTAATTGAAAAACTGAAAATCCCAAGCCTCCAGCTGATGACATGTATTCTGCTATGGACATTTTAGTATAAACAACAGATAATGGAAACAGCTTACTAAGAAGGGAATGTTATTTGCTCCTTTCTGGAAAACCTGTATCATTTTTCCCCCTAGATTGGTGATAGGCAATATTGTCATGGCTGTTATTTAGCATCAAGCTTGCAGAACCACCTGTTGGGGTTTGTCACTGCTATTGTCGTTGCTGGAAGGTTTTTTTTTTTTTAACTACCACTATTGTACCATATAGCTTCCTGAATATTCACTCATCTAAGAAATAGTATTCAAGTCAATATAATCCAAGCCATCTTCAGTCTGCCAGGGTAAGGGTAAACATTGTAACAGCAGACAAGAGGTTGTGAGACAGATGGTTTATTTTCCAAGAAACACCATTTAGCTTTTGATTTTCTACTCAGAGGAGCAGAACTAAACCAAAATAGTATCTTCTACACTCAACTAACCTTAATAGGTACCCAGGCACCTTGCCATTCCCCGTCTCTTCTGTCTTACCCACTGTCATCCTACAAACTAAGCTTGAACACGGATAAGGCACTTTCCTGGCACCTCCCGGGAGAAAAGGAATTCACCAGTGGCAACTCCAACACCGCATTGTTTATCAGAACACAAAGTTCGGTTGAAATCCCACAGTGATGTCATTCCCCAGCACTTGCTGATGAAGCTGGAGACATTTCCAAGACGGGGCTGGTGGGATCGGGTTCTCTGCACAGGAAATGGTCAACCAGCTCACACTTCAAAGGCCTTTCTTTACTAGGCTGTGTTTAGCTCTTAAAAGAAGTGGAAAGTAACCTAGATCACAGACGAAGGCTAAATCGGTACTTAAAAGGATTCCAGAAGAACTTTATATGCTGTGGTTATTTTTCTATGGGTTGATAAGTTAACTATAATTACCGATATTTAGGTTATTACTCTCTTTCTAAAACATCATTAGACTAGTGGGGCCTTGCTATGAGAATTGAATAAAAGGAAAAAAAAAGAGTCTTATTATATGAACAGCACAAAATAGTCCTAGAAAGGGATTGGTCTTTCAGGAGGAAATAGATTTGCAAATGATTCGAAAACAAAAATTAACCACACTTGGGAGTTGAAAACTACTAGAAATGCACTGTCATCTTGTTAAACGCTCTCTTGCAAAGGAAATTTTGTATCACATTAAAAAATATTCCCTTGTAATTCTGTAATGTGGAAATCTGATCAAGGTGAGATTAGCAAAGTATCATCAACATTTAAAAGGTGTGAAGATTTTCAAGTTTTCTGGGAAAACAGAGACAAAAATATATGCAGCCTCTAGAGTAAGAGCCTGAAGTTTAGTTGCCTTGTCTGTGAAATGGGGATCAAGACATTTACTCGGAAGGGCTGTTGTGAGAATTGAATGAGCATATTAATTTTAAAGATAATAGTGATAATAATGGCAATCGGTACAATATATCTGGTGCTTACAACATTGTACCAGACACTATTCTGTCCTATGGTGACTTCTTTAATTTTCATAATTGTTTGTGAAGCAAATGCTGTCCTAAGAACCATTTATCACATAAAGTGAAGCAAGGCAGAATTACACAATTGGCTCAAGATCATTCCATTGATCATTGCAGAGTCAGAATTTAAATTCTCTCCTGCTGCTACGGCTGCATCTGGATATAAAGCAATATTGAACTATTAGGAAAATAAAAATATTATGTGTTTTGCTGAAACACTTCCTTTGTAATGAATACAACACAGTATGGCTTATGGGACTCAAGTAATCACGGCACTTTGGGAGAAACAAACCTACTGCCACGCGGAAAAGAACAAATCTGTATGTGTTAGCAGGGAGCAATACAGCGACTCATAGAAAGGATATGATTATCTGATAGCATAAACTACACAATTTTTGTAACATTTTACTAGGTAGTTTAACTTTACATGTACATATATTTTTAACTTAGTAACATTTATGAAGATATAAAAAGATACAGTTATAGACATAATACCTGGAAAACTGGATCCTTAAGAAAGCACTTAAAAAACCCCTCGTTAGGTCAAAACATACAAAGTGTTTATTACCTAAGGCCCTTATTTTTCAGTTGAAATTGAAGACTTTCACAAAAGGAGGCATTTAGTAGCATGTAGGAAGACTGGCTTGGATTGCTCTACCCTCGTGTTATAGCCAGAGGAGTTCTTTGTTTTGAGAAGACATTTGTGATTCTTTCCACAAGCTGAACACACACTTCTCCTGGAGAGTAATTTCTCGACTCAGTTGACCTCAAATTGTGATATGCTATCTTGATACTTTCATATTTCCTTCTATTAGGAATAATAATTTGGGGAGTGTTTTAGATGGATTCACAAGGCAGTTAGTTTTTCAAAGTTCCTGTAAGAACATAGAGAAACAAAGATAGCAAAAGAATCCCAGAAACAGACTTAGGGAAATATGATTTGGAATTTTTTTTCACTGTACCATGTTAGGTACAGTATTTGAAACATGGTGAAACCCATACTTAATCTCTGTTCAAGCATAAAACTATGCTTTAAGACACCATCCAGGTCCACCTTAAATACTTTCATAGTATCTCTGTAAGTCATGCCCAAGAACTACTAATGATAGAAAACGATAGTCTTGCTCTAAGTAAACTGAAGCTACAAATATTTATTAAGTCTCCTCTATAGAAAGCATTCTGACATTCAATTTCATCTTATACCAGTGCATTAGTTTAGCAGGACATATGTTGTCCTTTGCAAATACTGTGGTTGCTTTACAGCTACACATATTCTAGTAGGAATAAAAGAACAAAGTTGGAATTCTGACTTGAGAGATGAGACCAAATGTGAAAAATGAATAAAATTCCCAAGCCTAATACTATTTTTCCCCCCAGATATAAAAAATGGGATGGAAGCTTTTTCTCCCTGCCGCAATGAAGTAAATTATTACAAAGAACTTAACCAGCCATAAACTATTGAAAAACTGGACAAGATATTTGAAGAAATTGCTTCAGATGTTGGAATATACTCAGCATGGAATTGTGGTCCTTGAGAGAAAGGGATCACATCACAAGGGCCCAGTACTCTGCATAGGCTAGTGGTGTGGGAACAGAGCTGTGCATAGCAGTCCTGCTGGACTGAGGAGGCAGACCCTGGAGTGTAGGGTTATTGGAGTGGCTAAGATTTTGCATCACACTCCAGAGAAGAGTAGTAACTACATAAAGAAACTTCAAGGGCTGGCCAGATAGCTCAGCAGACTAAAGCGCCTGTTTAGGCAGAGCGCAAGGGCTAGGGTTTGACCGCAGGTACGCTCTGCTGGCTCCACCCCCAGGCCATGCTGAGACAGCGATTGAGACTGGGCATGGTGGTGCACACCTGTTATCCCAGCACTTGGGAGGCTGAAAGCAGGAGAATCACTACGAGTCCAATCAATGCAGTGAGACCCCGTAGATCTTGTCCTAGATACATTAAAAAAGAAAGAAAAAAGACAAGATTTCAGTGATCTACGCAGAATTCCTTTGAAAACTTTGATCGAATACTAACCTGTCTGTATCCAGGACAAGACTGAAGTACAGCAGCATAGAGCACTGAGGGAGCTCTAATTGGAAAGAAGATAACAGGGGCACAGAGAGCTGGGAGTCTGAGAGGGAGAGATCTTGCTGGCACTCTGGTTGTGCAGGTGAGATCGCCAAATCACTGCACTATACAGAAGACCCACTCTAGTCCTACAGTAGGGATAGGACCTTGCACTTGCCAGACAGACATTTATTCTACCGAGCTATCTCCCTGGCCCAGTGCATGGCCCTTTTTAACAAAGCTTATTAACAAATTTTGAACGAGTGGATTGATTTACATGTAAATTAACTTCTCTGAGAACAAAGCTAAACAATTGTTAAAAGAAGACAACAAAATCCAATCTCTCAAAAAGTAGGATGCAGAGGATTCAGGACATGAACATAATTTACTAGGTGTGCAAAGGAAGCCAAAATATAGAACACAAGGTCAATAAGGCAAGCCTGAAATGAGACAGTTGGAATTATGAGTTACTCCTTTAGAGTAACTGTTAGGAACATGCTGCAGGACTTAAAAAATGAACACAATGAATAAACAGATGAAGATTATTAGTGGAAATCTGGAGACTATAAAAATACAACAAAGAGAAACTCAGAACTGAGAAGCCTAATATTCTGCATTAAAAAGTCAATGAGTGGGTGATATAAAAGCAGACGAAACACCAGAGAAGAAAAAATAAGTGATCCTGAAAAGTAAAAAGTACAAAAGTTGAAGCAGAAAGAAAAAATGGATGGGAAAAAGTTCTTACAGATATTTTTGTGCACAATTTTATAAGATAATTCTGAAATGTATTTGGAAATATAAAGGCTTGGCAACAGCCAAAACAATCTTGTGAAAAAAAAATGTTGGACCACTGTTTAGATTCCTTATGTGTTGGGGGCTGGCAAGATGGTTCAGAGCCCTAATGCACCTTCTTAGGAAAGCTTAGGCAACCACAGGGACCACGGTTCGATCCCTGGCACAACATGTTGAACCAGCCCCACCCCCAAGGCAAGCTGAGCTGGCAATAATACAAAAAATTAAATAAATAAATAAATAAATAAATAAATAAATAAATAAATTCCTTATATGCTATAAAGTGGCAATAATCATGATAATGTATGATTACCTCACCATATATATGTACAAATAATTACATATATCACAGACTTACTGGAAAAATTAAAAACATAAAGATGAAAAAAAATTATTTTTTCAACTTTTGGGTAAACAAATTTTTTAATTCAGAATACAGAAGGAATTACATATAAAGATTTTGATGAATTAGACCACCAAATTAAAATGGATTCTAATCATCATGTGTCTATAAAATATTACATATTACATTATATATGTAGTATAAAGGGCATCAAATATATATCATAAATACATCATTAAGTTATACTATTTTGTATTCCATTATACTTCTTCCTAGCCATGCAGATGGAGAAAATAATCTTGATAATAGACCTGACAAAGGAATTGTATATTGTACAAAATTATAAATTGTTTAATTAATTACAGTTTAGCATTAAATAGATAATCCAATAAAAAAGGATCAAAAGGTTTGCACACTACAAATACACAACAGGCACATACATGATTGGCCTTCAGGGGAGTGCCAATGGCAGCCAGTGATGTAGTTACAATGGCTAAACAAACTTTAGCAAGGATGTGGAGCAACTGAAATTCTTCTACATTGTGGCAAGAAATGCAGAATGGAAAAGCCCCTTTGCAAAACAGCTTGGCAACTTCTTCTAAAGGTCAATATTATTTACCTACTCTGTGACCCAGCAATTCTACCCCTAGCTGTTTAATCAAGAGAAATAAAAAATGGTTCTTCACAAAACTACTAACACAATATGTTTATGGGAGACTGGGGATATAGCTCAGTGGCATAGGCATCTGCCTGGCAAGCACAAGGTCCTGAGTTTGATCCTAGGTACTGAAAAAAAAAAGTTTATGGGATCTCTATTCACACTAGATAAAAACTGAGAAAAACTGAAATGCCCATCTGCACAACAGATAAACTGTGGTTTGGCCATACAATAGGAAGTTACCCAGCAATACAAGGGAACTCATGCTAAATACATGCTGCAACGTGTATGACCTTAAGATTGCATCACAGTGTGTGAAAGGAATTGGCCACAGCACAGCACATTCTGTATAATTCTATATTATGAAATTCTATAGCTGGTGAAAGTAGTCTAGGTTGGAAAAAACGCTTCAGTGTTTGTTTGCAATGAAAGGAGACTAATAGGGTGGAGAATCCAAGAGGATTTCTGGGGACTGGTGATAGTCTACTCTTCTAATGTGTTGTGTAAGGGTGTTGGCATCTGTCAAAACTCATCCCAACTTAACACATAAGATTATTGTACTGTACACAAATTATGATCTACCAGTTTTAGTAATGGAATTCTCAGGAAAATTAAGGTGAAAATCAGAATGGAGTACAGCTACTAGACCTACCTCCAAGTGCAGTTAAAAGGGAAAAAGACTGATGATAATAAGCCCTGGCAATGACGTGGAGCATCTAGAAGGTTCACAGATTCTGGGCAGGAATGTAAAGCGTTATAATGGCTTTGAAAGCTGTTTGGAAGTTTCCTATATACACACCCTATGACCCCACAATTCCACTCCTAGATATTTACTCGAGAGAAATAAAAATATAGGTACACCAACACCATATGTGCTGTTTACAGTCAGAATTTGTTTTTAAACAGACACACCCCTCAGTGTCCATCAACTGGGCAATGTATAATTAAATTATATTTCCATAGATAGAAATAATGAGTAGCAACAGAAGAGAATGCAGGTTGGTGCACGTGACAACAGGCCTAAATCTTAGATGCATTGTGCCAAGTGACAGACACCAGTGCAGAATCCTATTTCCTGGGTAATTACACGTCTCAGGTAAGCAGATGCATGGGGGGCATGAAGCAGATGTGTGGAGTTGGGGGTCAGGGTGGAGGAGGGGTTGACCACAAAGGCATGCAGGGAAATTTTTTGAGGAACGATCCAATTGTGTTCCATGTGCCTTTGTATGTTTGTCAAAATTCAATACATGTAATAAGGCAAATCACAGTATATGTGAATTCCATCTCAATAAATCAGTAAATAACTCAAGCATCACTTTTTCTTTCTAACATAGCAATTGGACACAGTGGTCTCCAAGTATCCATGGGGTATTGGTTCAAGGACCTCCTATGGATATCAAAATATACACCTGCTCAAGTCCTTTATATAAAATGACAATGTCTGGGGCCGGAAAGATAATTCAGCAGCCTAAGTGCCTGATTGGCAAGTTCAAGAGGTCAAGGTCCTGAATTCAGCCCGGGGGACCAAAAAAAAAAAAAAAAAGAGTGTTTACATAGCATCTGCCTATACTGCCTCATACCCTTTAGGCCTTCTCTGGGTTACTTATAAGAAATACCTAATAAAGTGTAAATGTTATATAAATTGTTATACTATATTAGTGAATTATAGGAA
This sequence comes from Myocastor coypus, assembly GCA_004027025.1. Taxonomy (NCBI): domain Eukaryota; kingdom Metazoa; phylum Chordata; class Mammalia; order Rodentia; family Myocastoridae; genus Myocastor; species Myocastor coypus. The sequence goes on along the minus strand of PVJA010023376.1, from coordinate 5,350 downwards.
AACTGTCTGTTACTATTTAGTACACATACAATTCTTTTTCAAATATTTTCTACCCTCAGTTGGCTCAGTCCTTGAACACAAAACTATTGCATACAGAGGCTGACTGCACTAACACTGCTTTGTGTTACTGTGGAAGGCAAAAGCATGGGGAGAGAGGTGAGATGAGACTTAAAGCTGTAGGCCATTAAAAATCAGATAGATCTTCTAGCATCAGCCATAGGCCAGCGAATTCTCCAAAACACCCAGGGACACATGGGGCATAGAGAAAAGAAAGTGATAATGGCCATTTTCAGGTAGGTACTTAGTCTTTAGGGAGATGAAAAGCTTGTCTTTTTCATGAGTGTAGTGGCATGAAATAACATCATCCATCTGTTTTTATATATTCAATGGCGCCAAGAAGTTCTGTTATAAGCAAATAGTGTATATAGAGAATAGCCTTACAAAAGCCAAGTGTGATGGCACATACCCACAATCCCAGCACTCTGGAAGGCTGAGGCAGGTGGGCAGCAATTTCTAGCTCAGAAATTTGGGAAATCTAAGAATTCAAGGAGACCTTGTGTCAAAATAAAAATACATTTGGTCCCTGGCATGTGTGCTGGCTGGGGCTGAGACGGCAACTGAGACTGGGCATGATGGCGCACACCTGTAATCTCAGCACTCAGGAGGCTGAAAACAAGAGGATCTCTAGGAGTCGGGTCTGTGTAGTGCAACCTTGTGGACTAAATACATAAAAAAGTACCGAAATGGCTGAGGGTATAACTCAGTGTGAAGTCCCTTGGTTCAATCCCCAGTTCTGCCAAAAATAAATTGGTCATCATTTTAAAGGCAAATTGAGAAAGGAAATTTGTTTAATTTTGCTTTCCAAAACTACCTCTTGAATCAATTTTGTTGAACTCAATAAAATTGCAATAATCATTAGAAAGATTTCACTGTGAGAGTCATCTCAAATGCGTGACTGGTGACACTCAGGTAGGAGGAGCAGGTCTTAGGTAGTGACAGGTGACTGCGAGCCTCTGGGTGCTGGAGAGTAAAGCCTGTGGATTCTGGGTGAGCTGTATTTCCACTCGGAAAGAAAATAAGAGAATGAGTGGGGCTAAAGGCTTTAAAGGGGCCCTGTTCCTCTGAAAGCGTACGAGGCGTCAACTTCCATGGTGGCGACATGAGCAGCCCTGGCCTTGAAGTATGAGGACCTAAGTTTGAATCCAGGCACCTACAAACTGTGTGACTTTGGGAACACTATCTGTGATATGGACACTTACTCTTATCTAGGCAATGGTGAGGTGGCGGAAGGAGGAAGAAACAAATCAATATATGGGAGTTTGATCAGTAATTTAAGGCAGATTAAAAAGATAATTGCATAGAGTGTTTATTGCTGTATATAGTTTCTAACACATAGAAATATATGCTTTTCATAAAAAGTGCGAGTTAGAGTTAGAGGATAAGGGTTTCAGTGTAGGACGACCAACTTCCCTGGTTTGCCTGGGCCGTTCTCATATCAGCCCTGAAAGTTCTGAGCCCTGGGAAGCCCTAGTTCCAGGCAAAGTAATGGCTGAGTGGCTATGTTCTGGCTTCACCACTGACTGCTTTGTGTGATCACCTTTCTTAAGTTTGAGCCTCAATTCCTTTTTTTGCAAAATGGAGATGATAAAAATAAAATAGATTTCTATGTCAATGGGATAAAATAATTTCTGAGAAGAAATCTTTGTAAACCAAAAGCTATTTTCAGATATCAATTACTATTATCCCTAGCCCAACTGTCACTATTAGAGGGACCCACACTTCCTTGTCCAGTTTTTCTGATTTCCTTTTCCTTTCCTGGGATACTCTTCTACTTTCTATCCATCCTGCCAATCATATCTCTTATTTGTCCTCTCAGTCTCTTCCCTCAATTCTATTTCCCCCTGATTCCCTAAGTAGCGTGCTGACGGAACAGTCAGATGTGAGGGCTGTGGGTGTAGCTCAGTGGTTTACTGCTGCCTAGGATACACAAGGGCCTGGCTCTAACTTCCAGCACTCTTAAAAAAATGTTTACACTAGCTGCATCCCATATAAATATAATACAAACTATAGGTGCAAGACACACATGAACTTCCAGTAGCCAAGTATTTCTAGTAGACAAAAATATTATCATTTCAATATATAATCATAAAATCATTCAAAACTGATAGATTTAGTTTTGAGAATCAGTACGTCTCAATTCATGGCCCATAACAAGTAGTCAAACCCAAGAAACCCAACACACTCGTGGGTAGTGTGTTGAGGAGCACAGATTGGATGCTTTGAGTTTTCCACAATAGCTGGCTGCCTTAGGAGCTGTATTCTGTTGTACGTAGTTCACACGGAAACACAAAGATGAAGGCAACATGGTGCAAGCTCGCACTCAAATACAGACGAGTATTCCTGGACTACTTCATGAAGATCTGCTTCTAAACATTGTCTTGAAGTTTTGTAAACTGTTTATATTACATTGGTTAAAAAGTTAGTTCAAAGAAGAGAATCTGTTTACTGCATACTGAGAAAATTCTAATCTTGTTTATAGAAAAATAGGGCTTTTCACTTGGGGGAAGGAAATAGATGACCTATGGTGAGCAAGATAATTCAGTCAGTTGCCAGAGAAAGTTCACTACTTATATGATATCAGGGCAGTTTTTATGTTTTTCCTTGAACAGCTGTGGGTGTTGGAATTTAATAGGCCACCTAGAATTTTCCTGCCATAGCTAATTATTCATACAGATGGCTTATGACTTAATTAGAGTTCTTCCAGCCTTATCACAAAGACTGTTTAATGAGATGTTCACTGTAATTACTGAAACCTTTTTCATAGCCAAATGTTTTTGCTCTTTTATTCTTGCTTTTCAAATATTTTCTTTCTTCAAAGATTTATTTATATTTTCCTTCTAGCAAAGATTTATGTAAAGATTATGATAGAGCTTTGTGCATTAATGTCACAACTATTCCCTGCCCCAAGCTCACTTTTTAAAAGCTGCTTCTTATACATGCTTCTGACACCAGCACATAGGTTAATTATATGGAATAGTGGTTAGATATGGTATTCTAAAAGTGTGGGGCTACTCCTAAGGAAATTTTCTTTGTGTCATGAAATAATACCCTTGGCATATGGAACTAATGCAATCCAAGGAAGTTTAAAAATCACCAGAGAGGGCCCAGCGGGATGGCTCAGTGGTTTAAAGTGCCTGCTTGGGGAAGCTTGGGCGGCTTCAGGGACCACAGTTCGATCCCCAGCACCACATGCTGTGCCAGCCCTGCCCTCAGGGTGGGCTGAGCTGGCCATAAAAATGAGTGAATAAACAAACAAAGGTTCTGAAACAAGAAAAAATAAATAAATAAAATAAAAAATTCTTAAAAAAAATAAAGATCACCAGAGAGGCGGTTTGAGCGAGGGAATAAGTCGGCAGAGCACAGAGGATTTTCACGGAGGAAAAATACACTGTGATAATATAAAGAAGGAATACTGTAATCATACATTTACCCAAACTCACAGGATGTACAACACCAAGAATGACCTGTAAGGTAAACTATGGACTTTGGCTGACAATGACGTGTTTGTCAACTGTAACAATTGTACCATGTGGTGGGGGCATTCCATAATGAGAATATACAGTTATTACCCATTTTTGTTGTTACTGTAATTAAATATCTGAATCTGGATATTTCATAAAGAATATGAAGCTAGTTATGGTTTTTTAGTTTGTGGTTCTGGGAATTCAAGGGCACCACTGGTGTAGCCCTGGAAAAGGTATCAGAGCTGGCAATGGCAGAGGGACATGTGAAAGGGAGAGATCACATGGTAAGACAGGAAGGGATGCAGGGCCAGACTTGATTTCTTATAGCAGCTCAGTCTGGATCCCACGGGAGCTGCGCTCACCACTATCAGAGGGCAGCAACCCCACTGACTTAACGTCTCACTCGTCCCCACCTCTTACAGGTCTCAGGACCTCTCAACACTGCTACTCAGGGACCAAGCTTCTAGCACATGGACCTTTGGTGGACAAACAATATCCAGTCCATCAGGAGGCATTTGAAGGGGCAGGAGACAAGCCAGAGATTTCCGTGCTTATGCTCAATTTTGCCACAAACCTAAAACTAGTGATTATTTAGATGTATATACAACTGTTTCCAGCGTTTCTAAAGTAGTGATTATAAATTAGGCTTGTCAAGACCAAGAGATCTTAAGATTATCCTCCATGATCTCACTACAAGGTTGCTAACTTGGAGCCCTCCTGATGATGCAGTGGGTCCCCTTCGGGTTTCATATCTTTGTGCATTGCTCCCTTCCTGGAGATATCTATAGTCATAGATAATCATATTAGTGAATTTTGTATCTCAAGGTCAGACATCATTCTTGAATTTCAGACTTCTCTTCCTACTGGTTTTATTGAGCATCCTTAGCCGTTTCCACAGATACCCCAAAAGCTATGCACCTGGCAAGGTTTCGGGTTGCAAGCAACAGCAATCTGCTCTTGCATATGTACACAGTGAAGGACACAGTGTAAGAATAACTGATAGTTGGTACAGCCTCTAAGTACAGGAGGACAAGACTTGAGATATTCAGTCGAGTGCTACCCCCAAGGTCACTTTGGTATGTTTGTTGAGGACCCCGGTGCTGTAATTGTGTACCTTGAACTTTTGTCCTTCTTACCTTTCAGTACTGTTGATAGACATCTGAGCTCCTTCCAGTTTATCTGTTTATTTTAACTGTCTGTCATATTAGTCTTATAGTTTTATTTAGCTCTATCTCTGCCCCAAGTTTTTCATAAGCTGAAAAAAATAAGTAGGTGGGCAATTAGGAATCAATTTCACTAGTTCAGTTTGGTCATTCTAATAAGTATAGGGCAGTGGTTAAAATTACATGTGGATTCTAGGGAAAGTCTGTTAACCACATTTCTACAGTGGCAACTGGGTAAAGTCATTAAAGCCTAAAAAGCTATTTAGAGGCCTAAAGAGAAGGAAAAAAATGCCTCATTAAACTTTGAATCAAATTAAGTGATGTAAATATTTAGGCTGTAAAACTAGCATAGAAAAATAGGGAAGGCATTGTCTTCCTATTTTATAAATTGTATCTATAGTATCTATTCTAGTAGACGTAATTGGGAGAGGAAGAGCTATAGGTTTTGGTGTGGAGAGGTGTGGTATAAAAAGATGAGCATCCAGAGTCCTGAGACCCAGAATGGCAAAGGGATGGCTGCCTGTCATGCAATAAGACAGAGGTAGCACCCAGAGTTTCTCCAACTTTGTACCGAGTTCCATGGATAAAAATTTTGGTTACTGTTTTTTTCATTTTTTAAAAAAATGTTTTTAGCCAAACCCCACCGCTGGGAGCTGAGCCTGC